>REGM01000069.1:857403-882128 GCA_004194415.1 Aurelia aurita
GGGAGAGAAGGAGTAGGTTGTTCAAGATCTTTAGAGCTGAAAGATCATTCTCTGCTTCACTAAAACATTTCTTTGCAGCCTGTAGACGCGAAAGTTTTTTCTGAAGTACAATTTCGTATTTTCAATGTGAGTTTCATCATGGTTCCATAACAGGGATTTTTAAGATTTTCGAGACTTTTCAAACCAATCACATTTGTCTCCATCTTAATTTTTTTAAATTTTTTATAATTTTCAGAATGTTGAAAGTACTCAGTTTTAAGACATTGTTCTGTTTTTTAGACATACAGAAAGCAGGCTGCAACGACAATCTTCAACTTTCCAGTCAGTTATAACAAAAAACCTTCCTTTGTCTAGCATTTGTTCAGTTGACTAGACGTCATAGTTATCGGCGGAAAACACGAATTCGTTATCTTGTAACTGAGATAATTATCAAAGAATCCAAAAAGAAATCAGGTTTTTGACTCAAAATAGAATTTCTTTTCTGAGGCGGTGAGAAGTAGTAGTGTTTTTATTATTCTCCGCCGTTGCACAATAGACTTTAGCTATTCTACGAAAGAGTCTGGATCGAGCGATATTTTCATCCATTTTTATACGAAACGTTCGATTGAGCGGCGTTTCAGCTTCTATCACTGTTTTGCACATTCGGAAATTCGTCAGATTTCTACAAAATGTATAAAGATATCGTTCGATCCAGACTCTTTTGTAGAATAGCTAAAAAGTCTATTGACGAATTTTCTCTAACAGTAGCATTTAGATTACAATGCTGTTCCAGCTAAACATTGTGGTAATCGTGGGTCCATCAATCCAGCCAGTCAACTGGCCGTAAGATTACACATTAGTGGTCACGGTTTAATGGAATCCCTCGTATCTCATTGAAAACCGTATGAAATATGAATCGTTTATCAACGGTAGACAATGCTGCCCAAGGCAGGGGTCTTTAAGTTTGTCTATTTTCACGATAGTGGCGAGCCACGATAGGAAAACGCATCTCATCTCCATGTTTCATACATCACTTAACATCGGGAAAGAAAGGATAAAATCCGAAATTCTTTCCTCATCTTCATACCAAGAGTCCAAAAAAAAGTACTCCTGCTTGAAAAATCACCAAAATTTGATTACAAGGCCAATCTTCAAATTATTATTTTGGCAAGTTGATCAAGGACCAAATTATTTTTCCAGACATAGCTTATCTTGTGATTGGTTTAAAAACAACGAATTTAGCTCTTTCTAGAGCTACCTGGTTGGACTTATACTGCAAAAAAGCACTGATGATTACCAGATCAATTTATTTGTGTAAATGTCAGAAAGAAACGCACACTATCAAAACGATAATGAAAAATCGCAAAATTTTGGCTCTTAGGAAAGATTTACTATGTTGCTTGAAAAGTATTAGCTCAAAATAACGGTTTTCAGCGTGTCATTTTTTTAAATTTAATTATTGAAAACAAATATTTTATCACCTTGAAATATATTTGGATCATTGAGAAAACAGTCAAAAAAAAAGGAAAATTTTACGATAGGTTTGATAATAGAGTTTTGGTGATTTTTTAAACAGGAAACTTTTTTGGGACATCCGGTAGCAAGAAAGACAGCTGAGATCAAAACAGGTCAGCTCTGCTTTGGATCTGATGATCTGAAACCATAGTTTTGATAGAATTTACAGAAACGTTGACTCAACCTTTATGGCCCATGCACATGATTGTCGGCAAAGAATTGCGGTTAAGTCGAATTTAATTCGCTACGCTCAAAATGCGCTGTCTAAATTACGCCTAAAGCTGAATTCACACTTGAAGCGTCGTTCTTGACGCATTCCAGATAACAATGAGGCGCGGCAATGCAACAAAGTTGGATTAACTCAACTTTGCCGCACGTGCCGCATCGCACAAAGAAAGTCGCATCAAGTGTGAATTCAGCTAAAGGCCCCAAACTGGAAGGAGGGTAAAATCACGTTCCACCAGCAGACAGTGCCATAATCTTACATGAAAATGTCACAACTTACCCTCAATGTTGTCAATGTCCTTATTGTATTACCACCACAATTTTGGATAAGTGTACGCGGTATGACTTCAAGTGACCGGGCTACTGCTAAATATGGCCATTGCATTACTCCTGAGATTGCCTTGGCTTTTTCTTCAAGTGCCTGTAAATAAAAGAGACAAACACGATAGGCTCTTTTCTTTACGAACATCATCCTATCAATAACTACATGCTTACTATCCCAAGTCTTTAATATACTTTGGGAAGCATTGCTTGTGAGGCGAGGATGACATTGAAGTGTCAATACCAATTATTGCTGCTTGTGGCATTGAGAATGCAACATCTACTGGACTTCTTAACTTTTGCTTATTGTCAGCAGTGATAAAAGAGTCCAAGACAACAAATTCACAGTTTTCAAAATCGAAGATTGCAACTTTAGAGTATGTAAAATACAGTAAATGCACTGACATTTTCTTTGGATTTAACTGTACAGATCTGTTGAAGGTGCATTTAAAACTAAAAGATTTATTAATTTGCTAAAAAGAAAAGTAGAAGTGTTTTTGCAATTAACGAAACCTAACAACATTATATCCAGCTTTCTAATGACAATAATAATTCAATGAAAATAAGAGGACGTTCACAACTTATTTCAATTTAGGGGCAGAGGGGGTTAAAAATATGATATCTCTAACTGGTGTCAGTTATGAACCCTCCCTAACAAGTCCGATGATAAATTACTCTTATCAGAACTGTAAGGCCTGATTCCCTCAATGATATTATCAGACTTGTGGCTTGACCCAAACTAACCAAAGAATTAATTAATTGTCTGAGTATTAGCTGTTGGAAAGAGAACTATCTCATATTCACAAACAACACTACAAACGAGTTGACACACCTAACTATGATAGCCCTAAAGGCCCCCATAAAATGAAGCCAAGCAAGACGCTATCTGATCTATTTTAGGAAAAAGCAGTGCCAAGATCCAATGCATATGGGGTTTGATAACGAAAACAGTGACAAGAAATGAGCTAGAGAAACACTATAACTACAATTGCCCCCCAAAGACCACCGTAAAATGAATCCAGGCTGACGCTCAATTCTCTCTCGTCTATTTGAGGAAAAACCGTGTCCAGGGACAATAGATATGGGTTTTTGACAAATAACTCAGTGCCAAGGAATGAACCTTGAATGAACAAAGCAACACTTAAATACGTTTCCCCCCAAACTGCCCATGAAACCATATATGATGAAACGAAGGACAACTGAATATATTTCAACACTTTTCATCTATTTTTAGAAAAACTGTGTCTAGGACAAAGCCTAAGGGACAGAATAGAGAAACACTAAACTACCATTGCCCGCAAGCCCCCCCCCCCAATAAAACGAAGCAAGGTTGATAAAATGCAGCCAAGCTGACGCTCATTTCTTATTCTCGCTCATCTATTTCAGGAAAACATTGTCCGGGGAAAACAGTGTCCGGGGACAATAGATCTGGGTTTTGATTGTTAACTCAGTGATAAGGGACGCACTAGTGAACAAGATGCAATTGTTAAATAGATTAAATAAAAACATGACCTTGTGATAGCGGAGAATCTTCCAAGTCAAGTGGAATAAACTAAAAGACAGTACAGATATGAAAACAGCGGAGATATCTCTTCCAAGTGAATTGGTATAAACAGTACGGATACGCAAACAGCGACGATATAAGCGAGACAGAAGAGTAAAGAAATCCCTCTCTTTAACAGCGCACACTTGAAAGGGAGGGAACAGTTGCCTGTCATTTTGATAAAATAAAAACTAGCGGATATTACATGATGGATAATCGCATAGAGGTAAAATGTATTCACATCGAATGTTTAGATGAATGATTTTGAGGGATAGGCCAGCAGCGACACGGATCATATGACCTTTTACGCTGGGTCATCTTTGTATTCTTGTAACTTTATTATTATCCGTGACCCAGCAATTGCTCACAACACAAATAAACGAGAAAGAAGCGGCGGTACACCTGTTCCTTAAAAGCTAGGTCAATCCTTGCGGGTTATAAAAATCTCATCTTATTCATCGCTCTTCGCTCTCAGCATTAGTGTCGAATATTTCTACAGCTTAAGACCCATTGCTAACCATGATCCTTTGCGCGCCGAGTCAAAAACAAAACAAACAGCTAGGGCAAGGACGACTTTCATATCATATGAAAGTCGTTTTTGAGGCCGCAAAGGATCATTGTTACCCATGGGTCTTTAAGCTGAATTTACACTTGAAGCATTCTTCAAAGATTCTTCAAATGAAACATCCAAAGGAAAAGTTGATAAAAAATAAACATTTAAAGGAAACAAGGCAATGGCTAAGTAACGATCAACTGACTATTTTCCAACGATGTAACCCTTACAATAATGCAGTTAACTCTCTTTAAAACGGACACCTTCGGGGCCAAATTACTGTGCCCGTTTTAACAAGGCGTCTTTCTTACAGGGAGAACATTAATTTAAATCTGTCAATCGGGAAAAAAACGTGGTGTCCGCCATGACGGGGTGTTCGATTTCTAGGGGTGTCGACTTAACAGAGAGTTATCTGTATTGTTTATGTTGGCGCAGCTATTGTAAACCGTTTTAAAAATGGTGGATTTCTGGTTTACCAAGATTAAATTATACTGAAAGGTCAGAACTGTGCCCAATGTCATGACCTGAAGAAAGATGCTGCTTGATTTATCAGTTACACAATGCTGCCGCTTCTTGTCGAAGATTTTCTCAATTGCTAAACAGAACATAAGTTTGCAAATTCTGTGCAAAAAGGGTTTAGTTGACTTGTATTAATTTGTATTTATGTACATATAGTTAGCTAGGTAAAAGAAATCGAACCAGAAAATAAGATGAAAAAACAAACAAACAAGCAAACAAGTCCACTGAATTCAGTAAAATTTTTAAGTTCGCCATTTTGGTTTCATGTCGAAATCTTTTTGTCACTGCATTCGAAATAACATTTTCGATAACATAGACTGTCGAGCAGTTTTAAACAATCCACTGTGAAGAAACAGAATATGAACAGTAGGATGGCATATAAATAACTTCCTGTACAGTATATGCACACAGTTAGATACAAAGAAACTATGTCTCTAGCTTTCATAGTACATGGGAAAGCATAGCCTTTAAAATTGTGTAAATTGTTATACTTTATTTTCAAATTAATTGCTTTATAAGAATTTTATATAATTTACGGTAGTTCTATTGCAAGCATCTTTCATATTATTATTATTTTCGAAATTGCACCACTGGATAGTTTTGAGGTTGTGACATCATCTAATTGCAACATCGTTGACCAAAAAGCAACAGACCTGTGCTTACCACCATATTTTAGACCATAATAAACTAAGGTTTACTTAGGAAAATTGCACTAGTTTTTCTCCATTAATTTAGAAATTGCGATGTTTTAATTTTTTCGAAGTTTTACAAAAACCTCTTCATAAAACGAGAAAATGAACACTTTTGAAAATAATAATGGTATCAAAAACGCTCGCGGTAGAATTGAGGTAAATTACCTAAAGTTGCTTGCGAGCCATCCATTTTGAAAGAAACGGGTAATAACTAGTTACGCGATAAATGTAAATATTTGAAGCTTTGCTACTCAGGAACGAGCTCTTGTGATTTCTTGGTCAAATGATTGTCGAAAGAAAACTGCACAACTTCAATTCATGATTTCTAGACGCATTTTCGCAGCACTAAAATTGAAAATTGATCTGTGAATTTGATATTGGTATTTTGATCCATTAATCTAGGTTAGCAATCCATTTAAAGCTGACTTTTCACAACGATTTGACGCGTTAACAAAAAGCCCTTTAAATTCAATAATCCAAGCTAACCAAGGTTCACAAGAAAACACGCTAGGTCACTGTCTACTGTCTTCAAAGCATATTACGGGTCAAGAAATTAAATCACATAATTGCAACGGCTTATCATAACCAAAACGGCTTGCTTCAATAAAACTGGAATGTAAACATGCTTAAAAGAAATGAGGATTTTCCAGGAATAAAGATTTAGTGGCAAAAATTATCAAGAAATCCAATTCTCTTTGCTGGGTCAGAAAAAATGCTTTTTAATCAGCCTATTTTCAAACATTAATGCAATGTCAAAAAATGATTAATATAAAAAACGAGGAATTTCCAGGAATAAAGATTTAATGGCAAAAATTATCAAGAAATCCAATTCTCTTTGCTGGGTCAGAAAAAATGCTTTTTAATTAGCCTATTTTCAAACACTAATGCAATGTCAAAAAATGATTAATATCAAAAACGAGGAATTTCCAGGAATAAAGATTTAATGGCAAAAATTATCAAGAAATCCAATTCTCTTTGCTGGGTCAGAAAAAATGCTTTTTAATCAGCCTATTTTCAAACATTAATGCAATGTCAAAAAATGATTAATATAAAAAACGAGGAATTTCAAGGAATAAAGATTTAGTAGCAAAAATTATCAAGAAATCCAATTCTCTTTGCTGGGTCAGAAAAAATGCTTTTTAATTAGCCTATTTTCAAACACTAATGCAATGTCAAAAATGATTAATATAAAAAACGAGGAATTTCAAGGAATAAAGATTTAGTAGCAAAAATCATTGAGAAATCAAATTCCTTTGGCAGGTCAGAATTGTTAATTTATCAGCCTATTGCAAGGACAAGTGTGTAAAGAACTGGTAAAACTAATAACTGACAGATAATGTAGACTGAGTTACTAGCAACTCTTAATAACAGGCCTAAATAGTAGGCATCAGTACTGCAAACAACCAAAACATAGAATTTTCAAATTTCAAACAGCAATAGTTTTCTACCTAAGGAGGCTTTCAAAAAGATCTCACTTGGATTGACATGAACAGACAACTTTGGGGACCTTCATTGCTAAATATGGTGCGATGATATCAATAAGGACATACATGTGACAGATACGAGTGTAAGGTATGAATGTAAAGGACATACGTGTGACAGGGCCATTTCGGCAGCACCACCACCAGGTACAAGACGGGGGTCCATGAACACATTTCTTGCAACATTCAATGCATCATTTAAGTTGCGATCAACCTAAAAAGAAAAGATCACATCATTTAAGGACGAAATAATAAAATAAAAACAGAGAAATACTTCTGGAAACGTTTTAAGTATGCTATTTATGGACTAAATATTACACTCAGAAGTTGTTTCCAGGGAAAGTATACGTTGTGCCACAGTTATATGAATGCCAAGCAGACACAGAACTGGGTTTGTCAATGCAATTTTGGGGTTTACAGCGAATAATCAAAGAAACAATTTATTTATACAATGAAATAACTGCTATGCTGCACACTTTTCAAATAAAGTTAATGGCAACAACATTTTTACGACCAGTGGTTGCTGTTAGTTTTGAAATAAATCTAAATCATGGAGTTATCGTTGGCCTAAGCCGAAAAAGCATCCTTTTATCTTCAACGAATTATATCCAAAGTACGTAATCCAAAGTACGTAACTACACACGTACAAATAAAGTAGATCTTTGAACATCCGCAGTATCCCTCAAGAATCAGCCATTATCCCTTGTTTCCCTGTGTTCTTTTGTTGTACTAATACAATGACGAAAGGGAAACAAGGGAATCACATATCGTATCAAACTATAGCAACAGGATTCTTATCAAAGCTTTCAATGATCTGCAGACCATTCCAGCTTGTTACCTACATCCCATCAACCGTGCGTATGTAAAGATTTTACGCCTCTGAATTGCATAATCTCCCTATTCACTTCTCCTATAATCTCTGCATAACAACCGCAATACTTGGGCCAGTTGACAACTTTTTAAAACACCGCAGAGGTGAGGTCATTTACATCATACCCTTTTACCAGGAAAAAAGAAAACATTATTTGATAAAGTGTTTGTTACTAACATTTGGAAACCCAAACCCCCACTCTGCGTAAAAGCATATTTAGGCCGGTTGTAGAGACGAGGTAAAATATATCGTACCACTTTCACCAGGATTGACTGATTAAATATCCAATAGCAAATGTGAACAATAACAGATAAGTTGCGCTGACCGAAATCTAATCAAACGAGATGACGGCAAGCAACAGTATCTTATCTACGTGCGCTTGAATTGTCTAACTTTTTATTTGTTTATGATAAAATGTGGGCACAAAATCATCGGGATGCTATGACGCTTTCGGAACACTTTCTGCCGGGGATTCAAAAGAACTAAACATAGGCCTGTCTTGGGAAACACTTTCTGCCGGGAATTCAAAAGAACTAAACATATGCCTATCTTGGGAAACACTTTCTGCCGGAAATTCAAAAGAACTAAACATAGGCCTGTCTTGGGAAAAGCAAAACATGGCGCGGTNAATCAAACGAGATGACGGCAAGCAACAGTATCTTATCTACGTGCGCTTGAATTGTCTAACTTTTTATTTGTTTATGATAAAATGTGGGCACAAAATCATCGGGATGCTATGACGCTTTCGGAACACTTTCTGCCGGGGATTCAAAAGAACTAAACATAGGCCTGTCTTGGGAAACACTTTCTGCCGGGAATTCAAAAGAACTAAACATATGCCTATCTTGGGAAACACTTTCTGCCGGAAATTCAAAAGAACTAAACATAGGCCTGTCTTGGGAAAAGCAAAACATGGCGCGGTATAAAGTTAAGGTTCTTGCGGTATATGACTAAATACGTAGAGCTTTCGAGTCTATGAAATCTAGGTCCATCGAATAGCGGGAATTTCAGTGGTTACCAACAAAGGCCTGTCCTAAGGAAGCCAAACATAGCGGTATAACGCCAAAGTCCTTGCATTAAAATACAAACCAAGAGCGATACGACACCAAGTGTGCATCTTCTATCAGTAGCTAGCCACCTTAACTACGACACCAAGTGAGCGTCTTTTATCAGTAGCTAGCTACCTTAACTCATCGTGTATATATTTAAAATTCATTTCTAATTAGTAGTGAGCCACCTTCTCGCTGATCCACGAATCTTTTTATTAGTAACGAGTTAACTAAAGGTGGCTCATGATCAAGAAAGAAATTCAAGTCGTGGAGCAACGCTAAGTTGGTTCATAACTAATTAAAAATAAATTCCATACAGACACACAATAGATTAAGGTGGTTCACTACTGATAAAAATATAACATTGATACACACTTGGGGTTCCATCACTCATGACTAAACAGTCACAGGTCTTCTTGTCTACAATTTTTAGGCCCAGCGAATTGCGGGAATTTAACTGTTTATCCTGAGATAATACAGCCCTAGGAACGAAGGCTATAATGCATGTCTGGAAATGGATTTCGTAACATTGAAACGCAAATCGTTGCAATGGCAAAGCAGAGGCAGGAGGAGGAGCCTCGAAGTGAATTATCTGGAATAAATGTCTAGACAAGAATCTGGGGGAGTTAAAAAGCTACAGTTGCTTATCAATTGAAAGATTGTCTGATCATTTTCGACTGACATTCAATCGTTGTCTTGGTGAAATGAAATCTCGTGGCTTCCCCTGCGTATGCTGCTATTTTTGAACTGTAAATGACAGACTGGAACCGCACAAACTGAAAACAAGTTTCATGATGGAACACAGCCGCGGCAAGGTGTCTGAATTTTATTCTTACAATATTTATAAAAAGTACCAGGTGTCCTGAAAAGTCCCCCCGTTTAAAACTTAACCAACATAGGTCTTTTACCTCATATTTTGCGGAATCAACATACACTTTTACGAGTCAAATACACACACTTAACGCAGTTTAATCCCAAACCATATCAAAATTAAGATCCAAACTTGTTTTAGCTAAAAACGGAATATATTTGGTCTCCTCTCGTATTTGATACAAGTCGAGGGGAGGGGGCTTAATAGAGAGGGAGGCTTATTTAAAATTTTGTCTCAGAAGGGAGGGGCTTAATGGAGAGGGGGGCTAAATAGAGCTTTTACGGTATCCGTAAAATTCCTTTTTGATCTGTTTTGCCAATCATCCAATAGACCTTTTTACTTGCCAGAAAAGAGGCTTGGATCGAGCGTCCAAATCTGGTAAAGTTTGAGGAAGAAACCCAAAGCAGGACCCCGTTCTTTGTAGAAACACTGCTAGCTGTGGCATGAAGTTCCTTCGGATCGCAGACCAATTTTCAGAGAGTTCATCAACGACAATTTTACCCAAAATGAGTTAAGAACGGTTCAGTTTATACAGAGGCAAGTTTTGTTCACCTTTTGGCCTTGTTTCTCGTTGTTTTCGTTCATTGTTAGCTGATTTTATTATGCATGGTGTTCCTGCCTTCAAATATTTCCCTCATTCCTTACCACAAAAGTACGAATCAGCAGCCTGATTAACAGTCGACTAGCAACAGTAAACAACGCTCTCTTGTCAGCACAAGACGTGGAATATACAATGTGAGCAACAACAAGAGACATGTAGCAAGTCTAGATGATCAATGACGGAATAATTTGATAACAAAAAAGACCGGTATCTATGATTTTTGTAAATAATAACGCAAAAAATCATAGGCAAACTGGATTTCTCTTCTGTCAATAATTTTCTGGATCATTCTGCTAAATTGTTAGTTACTGTTTTGCAACAAAAGACAGCTTCACTCTGCCAAGAAATCTAGCCCACTTTAAAAATCCAAGGGTATTCGCTATGTTTAAAGAAACCACAGTCAACCCATGCCACCCAAATAGCCATTCTAGCTGTTCACAGAAGGTTCTGTAACGAGATTTATTTTGCTGGTGAGTCAGGTGACATTTAGACGTTAGAAATCGATGCTTGACCCTCCCCTAACTTCAAACAGAAGTTTTGCTTTCAAAAACGTTCCAGACAGAAAACATGTCACTTATTGTATCTGAGAGCAGCGGAGGAGGAAATAGAAAAGTAGCTCTTCTTCTTCTTTTCATTCTCAAGCTTGAAGCCTATCACTGGCTACTAAGACAATTACTCATGTAAAATTCCTTCTCGATCTTAAATCAAAGTGACTTATTAAATTCCTAAAGTCCTTCTCGATCTTAAATCAAAATGANATTTTGCTGGTGAGTCAGGTGACATTTAGACGTTAGAAATCGATGCTTGACCCTCCCCTAACTTCAAACAGAAGTTTTGCTTTCAAAAACGTTCCAGACAGAAAACATGTCACTTATTCAATTTCTAAGACAATAGCCTGCGAAGAGGCCTTGTCTCTGGGAGCAGCGGAGGAGGAAATAGAAAAGTATCTCTTCTTCTTCTTTTCATTCTCAAGCTTGAAGCCTATCACTGGCTACTAAGACAATGACTCATGTAAAATTCGTCCTCGATCTTAAATCAAAGTGACTTATTAAATTCCTAAATTCCTTCTCGATCTTAAATCAAAATGACTAAGCTTCCATCAATCTCGACAAGACGTTGCATTAGTATCTGGCAAAGGATTTACATGTTTTCAAATTATGGGTCGACATATTATCTGGTGGTTTGACCAAAAGGAGGGTTCGAATTTCGCTCTATTTCCTGCAATAGCAGTTTCTTAAATTACAGAGTAATGAAAGAATTTAATTTAATATCGATAGGTAGGAAATTATTAGACTGAATTGACGAGGAATTTCGTAATGTTTTGAGCATTGGAAATATTGACTAACTGTTATAATCATTTACTTTTCCAGTGACGAGTATTAACTTCTAATTTGGTGTAAATTTAATAGACAGTTATATATCTTAACCCTTGTCTGCCCTATTTATCAAGAAAATCCTTGATGGACACATTTTACCAGGGTAGCAACTGGATTCTATTGAAAATTCGTTCTTGCAAATGGTGGGACGTCAAACTCGATTTCAATTGTGTGGCATTCGAATCTACGTCATTAACAGCAACGAGCTTCAGTTTTCCTGTTTCTTTTTAGTAGGCAAAATGTCTTTTGAGAGCAATTGAACAAAATGTCTGTCTTGATGGTGGAACCATTAGGCAATGGGCACGGAAGTCAAATTTTATCTGAGAGGGTTGGATTGAACCTTTGATAAATCTTATATTAATCCAATTAATTCAACTTCAAATTATCAAATATTTTCAGCGAGAGAGCAAACAGCAAAACAAGAAGTCTTACGTCGTTCGTCCCAACAAAGCAAAGGCAGAACCATCTCTGAGAAATATAAAATCCAGTTTGTTGGAAATAAGAAATGTAGACGTGTTGCCCAAAGCTAGAGGAAAGTTGCCATGTGGAGTTTCTCACAGCATATCACCAATAAAACAAGGCAAGGTGGAATTCATTGCCCCAGTCTATCATAACAGACAAATCGCCAATCGTCTAAAGTAGAAAGATCGTCTAGAAAAGATCGTCTAGAAAAGATCGTCTGGAAATGATTCCAATCTGCCTCAAACCAACATCTATCAGATTACGTCTCACCACAGCAGATAAAATGGGCGAAGTGACCTAAATCTTGGCAACTGATGATTTTTATACACACAGGAACTTTATGCCATCACTTTAGGATGATAATGTGGTTCCAGTCCAGTCATTGGCTAATGTGGTTCCAGTCCAGTCATATGCAATAGGGAACCTGAGTGGGGAATTAATCCTATTTTCCCGCTCATATTTTGCGGGAAATACCAGTAGCCTTTTGTAGATATACAGTTGGTGATCAAATCCTATTTATCCTATTGTCTACTGTTTTTGCCATCCGTATTCTCAGCCCCTGTTCATAAAACCCCAGTACCGGGATTTAATGAAAGATTTTACCCCTTCAGGACCTTCTGTAGGCCTTTTTGGAAAGCAGTTTTCCTTTCGAAGCGAAACCTAAAATTCAACATGAAAGCCAATTTTCATCCTTCCAAACATTTTGTATTTTTGTTCTTGACTAACCCAAAGAACACCTTTCTAAACAAAGTGTATTTTTGCAACTAACTATACCTAAAGAACACTTCTACCGCAGTTCTTTGAGGAGACAACTGAGTTTCAATCCACAAAATCTTGCACGAAGGACCATTGATCTAGAGGTCGGTCTCATTCACACACCAGTCAAATTCCGTGGAAGGAAACGAGTAGAGTTGTTCTCTGTCATTCTAGGAATGATTCATTGTGTGTGGTCATAACAAGAAGGACCACGCGACTGTTCTGATGAGGGTAACTTCACATCGCTCTGGCCCCTAAGGGGTGCCTGAGTTGAGTGCAAATCACAGCAAGACAAGAAATAATAACAAGTGAGATTACTCCAATTTAAGTAATTCTGTGTACGGAGAAACATGGAGTTGACTTTCGTGCAAATGATAATAAAGAGAAAGAACAATACCTCAAGAGATAGAATTGCCCGTATGTTGTCAAACAGCGATCGAAAAGGCAGGGTTAAGGGAAGATGGGGAGCAAAAATCATGTTAATTATCTTTAATGAGATAAGTGTGGAGGTTATGGATGGTAGGAAAAGAAATATTTCGCCCTACAATTTATAGGTAGGGAGAAGATGGGCAACAGGTGCGTAATGCAATTTCAGAATGGAAACTTTACAGAAAGGCTGATATTTATATCATTTCATGCTCTTGTCTTAAACATGACGGGGAGAATTTAACTTATTCATGAGTGTGCTGCTATAAACAGTCTTAAAAGCTACATGAAGGAGAAAAGTGGAATAGGCCTTAATAGGCTAAAGAAATGCACAAGCCTCTTTGTTTGAAGGTAGTCGAGCATCTTTGATTTCAATAATTCTAAAAATAGTAGGGGCTTAAACCATTTTTTCCTGTCAAAAAGGCGAGCACAATAGCTCTACCATCCAAATCAACCACATAAAGAGCTCTACAAAAAGTTCACAAGTTCTTGGGGACACAATACATGATTAACACTGGCAACATGACCAGTCAGTAAGAATTGGTTTTACCCATCTTCTATGAAGATCATAGCGGCGCAGTCTTTTCTACCAACTTAGCAAGTTCACTAAAAGATGATGAGACAATCCTACGACAATTTGCTTCAGTTTAATGAAGTGATATTCAATCGAATAATGATTCAAAGTTATTTTGAAATTACGTCTTTGACACATCGACGCCCACATTTCAAAGCTGGTTTGGGAGACCGCAGATTATCTAGGCTTATAGGATAACGGTTTGTTGGCTTGAAGCCAAAATTAATTGCTTCGCGCTGCAATGCTATCAAATTACGTTGTCTGGATTTTACAGGATCATGTTGTATCTCTCTGGGTTTTCGAGTTTCTGAATGGGGTTTCTCGTTTTGTTTCAAAGGCAGATTCTGACGGCAGATTCTTGATAACTGGTATGGTCCGCTAAGTCCCCTAAAGGGGGAGGTTAAATACGCTGAGGAAAATTAACGTCGTATTCTCCGTAACTATCATTTCATGTGATAACGTTTCATGTTCCATGTGATCAGATTTGGAACTTCACGTGCGCAAAGTTCTGTCTTAAATACGTCGAAAGAACTTCATTTTCTCCGTAACTAACAATTCACGTGATTAACAGCATAGGGCTCAAATCTTTAAAAAGGTGAGTGTAAAATTCTATTGCATTTCTCTTTGAATTAAATGGCTTGAAAGGAATTTAGAGTACTTTGCTGTAAATCTGTCGTGGAAATTTTTTTATATCTAGATTATTTTTAAAATGGCAGCATTTATTATATTTGAGGCTGTGACGTCATCAAATTTCTAAATCCTAAACCTGAAGAGCGAGAGATTTCTGCTTGCCACCATATTGTAGACCTTCATAAACCATGGTTTTCTTGAAGATTATATCATTTTTCCTCTATTGATTTAGGATTTACGATGATTTTAATTTTTTCTAAATTTTCCATGAATTCTTTCAACAAAAATAAAAACGCCGCCATTTTGAAAATAATGAAGATATCAAAACATTTCCACGACAGATTTACAGCAAAGTACCCTAAGTTCCGTCCACACCATTCAATTCAAAGAAAAATGTAATAGAATTTTACACCCACCTTTTTAAAGATTTGAAAGATTTGAGCCCTATGCTGTGATTAACGTTCCACTTTCCATGTGATCAGATTTGAAACTTCACGTGCACACATTCTGCTTTTGGAATTCGCAGTTCTACATGTCGTTACGTGACCGGTACGGTAGTTACTCAAATCCTTCATTGGTCGATTATTGATTCAGTGAATTTTCTGAGGATGAAACATTGACTAAGAACGATTTTCATTAAAAACGAAGTGGAAACATACCTCGTGTAAAACATCTTTGCTAGCACCTCTGAGGAGAATGGAACACGCCTTGGGGTTCTTGCACTTTGTGATGAACGTGAAATACCTAACACAAGCAAAAGCGATTTCAAATTGTCAGGTAGAAAAGAGAAGAAACGATTGAACTTTAGAAGTTGTGTATTAAAAGACAAGGAAGCGAGCATATCAAAGGATAAACATTTTCAGACAAAAAACAAAATATTTGGATTTATAAAAAGAAAAATATTCAGATTTTAGCTGATAACTAGTCAAACCGCTTAACTTTAATCGTTAAATGTCTTATGATAAATTTCTGCAGAATTCCAACGGACTCCGAAAAACAAAGATTTAACATCAAATAACAACATGAAAGGCATCCAGAAGAGTGTGATTTACCAACAACAATTTAAAGGGTTCAATTCAATTCAATAAAATGTAGAACAAAATTCTCCATGACTTACTCGTCGCCAATTTTCTGAATCTCAAACAAACCACATTCTAATCCCATATCTTCTTCCTTTATTTCTTCTGGTCGATTTACTATTGTTGCACCAACCGCTCTGAAATAAGACATATTTTTTACTCAAATCATCCTTTTCAATAAAAATATGCACTACAAATTTTATATTGGTAAATGAATAACTAAAAATCACGGAATTGTTGCTTTTTTTCATGCTAAATTTCACTTCAATTTTCCCCTTTTCCTTATTTCATCTTAATTTTCCCGTCTTTTCTTCCCACTTCTGCCATCCTGGAATATGTATGTTCTGCAGCCACCGGTTGTCTGGTCCGCTATTGTTTTCTCCTTATAATTTTTTAGCGTTTGATTGAAAGTTATAAAAATAAAAATAATACATAGCAGCTAGCTCAAAGACCACTAAATTTAATCAAATACTGCTCCGTAAAGTTTTGATTAAATTCAAAGTAACAAATAACAATTAACAAGTAAAGAAACTAAACGTTGCTCGAAAGAAAATTCATTCATTAGCAGCGTATTACAATCATGAAATGTAGGCAAAAATATGACAACAAACAACGAATAAAGTTGCATTAATGATCAAGATGACAATAGACCTTCGAATCTGAATCGAACGATATTTTTATACTTTTTGTAGAATCTTCGAATGTGAACAAAAGTGATAGAAGCTCTAACGCCACTCAATGGAACCTTTCATATAAAAATGTTTAAAAATATCGCTCGATCCAGACCCCTTTGTAGAATAGCAAAAAGGTCTATTATTTTGTCCTGTCATACAGGACTTCCTCTGAGCTGCGATACAATAAGTTTAGACGTAGCATATGTACAAAGGTTCGTATTACAAGCATACCAAAGCCTTGAGGTTTCACACAAACCCCGAGAGTGGTTATTATTTTACTACAAAATTAGTACAAACAAGATAAACACTTATATTTGTTACCTTGCTAGTCTGTTATTGTCGGTTTTCTTGATTCTTCTAATTACTGAAATGTTTGCTTTTGCTAAATAATGCTGAGCCAGATCTGTAGGAAAAATGAATATGAATGGTGTCATAAAATTGCTCAACATTTCCATTCTAAGTATTCAATTATGTTCAAACATCCTCGCCATATTCTCGGAAAATCAATTCTGTAGTTAAAACTAAATATAAAAGGAGACGTTTATAAGGCCATTTACAATGCAAGATTTTCTCAGTTTTATTTGCTGAACAAGGATTTGTCATTGCAAGATAACCGCCTCTCAGATCCCTTTCTGTTGTCATACTCGTAGTTCTTCCCATACTTAAAAGCCCACTTTCGCTTTTAGCTGCAGGATGTTTTACAAGCAACAACTGAATCAAGAATGTTTATACCTGGATATTTTATGGGGAGATATTAATCAAGAATTTTTTGAATCAAAAACAGACTGAAAACATATATTGATTAAATATCAATTTTTGGGTTTATCTAAATAGAAGAAAACCCGCAACATTTCAAAGAATGCTTTTATTAAACCTACCTGAGACTCCTTTTTCTGTGAAAACAAGATCCGGTTTGTGCGCAATGATTTCTGTGCATGCTTTCTTTATAAATTCCTCTTCGAACTGTAAGATTTTACTGAGGAAGAAAGAATATATAATTAACAAACCTAATCTAAATTTTCTCTGAAATCTTTCAAAGTCTCCATGTACAATTTTGATCACTTAAGAAATCGGTTTACAACTGAGAGATTCCACTACAAAGAGGCTTGCCAAACGGTGCAGCTCTCTTTCAAAAACTGTCAACTTTTGGTTTCATAAACTGTTCGTTTTTAGGTTAAATATTTGCTTATGAAGGCAAAATACCTAATGCACTTCCTGCAGTGAATGCTGTAAATATGTAATTATTATAGAGATAAATTTGACTATCACTGAGAATGATAGCGATGCTGAAACATCTATGATCGTCTTGAGCAAACTTCCTAATTATAAATTAGGCCATTAACCAAAACTTTGCAGAAAAAATAACCTTTTACTGCCGTATGAAACAGTCAGGCCACAATTTAGCAGTATTATGGCCATACTTTTCAATTGTTTAGCAGTTCTCCAACAGTAGGATAACCTGACCTTAACAGCAATTTCCACCGAAATATCCCAATTAGCTCCAATTCGTAGTACTTTAGCAGTGTAATAAATAGAACTTAAGCAGTACAAGATTCAGGTAGTAGTACAAAGAATCATGTACTGCTGTTGTACTCTTAAATTACTCCTACCTTAGAAGTAGTATGGCTAAAGTATGGCCATATTGCTGCTAAGCTTAGCAGTACTGTTTCGTACAGGTACTTCATCAACTCTAACCAGATGGTTCAACTATGAAAATTTAATCCTTACTTGAAATCTTCCTCCTTGGTTATTTCAATATTTGTCTAAAATTCAAATGAAGAAATATCAACAAACACAATCAACCATAATAAAGGAGAAGGAATAAATGGTAGTTTAACTAGCTTATGATCTCAAGAAAGTAAAAAGGACACACAAGAATAAAGTTCTAAAGTTTTAAAGTCGAGTAGCAGAGCATAGCCTCCAAATCTTTGGCATCTTTAAAAAAACATTGCACGGATGGGTAATGCATCTTTTGTTTGACTTTATGGCTTGAAAGGAACTTCAAGACCTTTGCTATAGTCCTTTATGTAAACTCTCTAATATCTTGATTATTTTCAGAATTACAGCGTCTTCTTTGCTGTCGCCAGTTTTGAGAATGTGACGTCATCAAATTGCTAAATCGTAAACTAGAAAAGCTACAGATTTTTGCTTGCAGCCATATTATAGACCTTCATAAACTATAGTTTTCTTGAAGATTGTGCCGTTTTTCATATTTCCATTGAGGATCTACGAATATTTTAGTTTTTTTCAAAACTTTTTGTGAGTTCTTTCAATAAAAAGAAAACCGCGGTAATTCTGAAAATAATCAAGATATTAGGGAGTTTACATATAGGATTATAGCAACTTACCTGAAGTTCCTTTCAAGCCATAAAGTCAAACAAAAGATGCATTACCCATCCGTGCAATGTTTTTTAAAGATTTGGAGGCTATGCTGAGTAGCAGTGATTACAGATTGTTTTTTCATATTGTGATTGCGCAACGGAAGGTAAATTTTGAAATAAAAAACGAAATGTGTTTATTACTCAAACCAAACTTTGAAGATGTACACTGAAGTAAGAATTATATAATCATTATATAATCAATTAAATAATTAATCTGAATCTTGCTTCTCAGCTATCTAAAGAGAATAGTTGGTACAAAACCATAACAGCTTACCATACTCTCTCCTTTTTTGTATTCTAACCCACAATCGAGGAGCAATATTCTGGGGTTTTCAATACGCCTAAAATAAAATCATAGATTGTTTTAGTATATACAACAGCTTCCTTCAAATAAATTTCAAAACATTTCCAAAATATTGATAAAAAATATCGATCCACATCAAAATAAAATATTTTCTATTCCATAAATAATATAAGATTAGGTGTCATCCCATAAAATACATTTTCTGACAGCAATTTAGGACATCCAAAAGGCTTACCTTTTCATCCTTGGATGTGTGACATCTTTGTTGAGCATAATACCATCAAGAACTCTTGAGTCTTCTAATGCCCCTCCTGGAATCTGGAAAGGGTATATATCATTGTATATTTCAAATAAAAAAGTATAGCATGTAAACACTTTTCGCTTCAAACAAAAATCAAAGAAAAACAAATGCGACATAGACTGGTAATTTAATAAATACAACCTCAGATGGACATGGGCTTGAACTAAGCAGAATGTTGCTTGAAATAAGACAAGTCAAATAATTTATTCCCTTACCTTTTCAACTTTAGCATATCTTTTGATATCAATTTCTCTTCTTCCATTATCATCCTTCATAACGGTTCGAACTGCTTTCAGGGCCATTAAAGTTGCCAAATCACCCCTGAAAAGAAGTGATCATGCTTGAAACTCAACAGATTAACTCTAGAAGAGTTGTCTAGCTCAAACTTTCTTGTTTTTAGAAGGAAGGAATTTCACAAATAAAAATTTAAGCAATCTATATCTCCTGGTTTTTCCCGAGATTTCTTTCCTTTGGTATAATTATATCGATTTATGTTGAATTCCAGTTCAGCTAATTGTCCAATGGTCAATTTATATATTATCTAATCTATTTCTTGCAAGTAAAGGAAAGTTATCATATTTAATCTTCTATAGTAAAAACTACCTTCAAGATTTGTTACATAATAGTTTTCTCTTACCAGCTTCCCATAAGTTTTGTTCCTAAACAGCTTTGGATGATATTCATCATTTCTTTATCATTTTCAACATCTATTGGGGTGCTGAAATAAAGTATACAATAGTACATGAAATTAACGCTAGAAGGACAATTAAGGTGGAATTTTGATCAGAATTAAAATAGCCATCAAAGGCACACTATTGTGGAAGTAATTGGCTAGTTGTAATGACGAAACCACTAACACGATGAAGCCTTTGTGCTCTTGGGTCATGCTTTCTTTCAAGAATAAAGGGAGTCAGATCATTCTCGTCTTCATGAATTTTGATGTGCATCAAAATTAATTCTTTTCTTTTTGATTGTCTTATTTACCCAATCAGCCTCATGACAGTGTCCCTTTAACATCACGCAACTAAGAATTCAAGATCATACCAGGTGAGTCAGAAAAAACGTGGGGCGTTTAGCAAGCCATATTTTGGTGAAAAACAAGTCAAATCGGGAATGTTAAAGTTTTATAATCCAGAAGAAAGATTGAATTTTATTTTATTGAAATCGGTCATTTCTTTCCCTATTTATTTGCGATTTTGTGATATAGCCATTTCGGTGAAAAGTATCGCTAGTAAGAGAACTTTCAGCTTGCTAACAATGACACTTTAAATGACTAGTTCCCAAGGTATACAACACAAGCACCATTAGTTTTTTCTTTTGTGCTCTGAACACAAATCATACCGTGTTTCAATTTTTTGGTTGAGAAACAGTATGTTTGTCATGGTTTGGAAGTTCACGCGTGCATGAATATGAATCGGATTGAAGACCTATTTTAGAAATCTTGCGAAACACCATTTTTCTAAAAATCGCTTGTAATTCTGGAACGAAAAGACCAATTTCGAACAAACAAATTTTCATATCTAAGTTAGCTTTTCTTCTAAGCAATGAACTTTAAAGAAACGAATTTGCAAATTAAACTGCATCACTAAAAATTGGCAAACACGTTTTTTCTGACTCACCCGGTATATAAATTCATTTAGAATTTTTTTGATTTTTCTTGAACTCCTCTGCTATGATCCATGAGCACTTACATAGGCAAATAGATTTTTAAAACCAAAACAGTGCATGGTGACATGAACATCATTTAACCCAGTGTACATGTTTGTTTTGAAATGCATGTTAATTAGCTTTACCAAGAAGGTAATATTTTTCAGATTGCAAACCTCATTTATTCATACCTGATTTGGTTCTTCAATATATCAGCCATATCATCTAAAGCTTGTCTATATGCAGCAATGATAACAGTAGGGTGCATCTTTTCTTCAAGAAACTGATTTGCGGCACCCAACATTTCTCCGGCCAAGATGACGACAGATGTTGTACCATCTCCTACTTCCTCATCTTGAGCTCTGCTTATTTCTATCATGCTTTTAGCTGCAGGATGCTGGACAATGATTTCTCGGAGAATAGCGTTTCCATCATTTGTCATAACGATACCACCCATTGGATCCATCAGCATCTAAAGGTAAGAGAAACAAAGTTTTAAAAGTTTAAGATAGTTCACAGGTTATGTCAACTGGTTAGGGAAGGGGACCATAAAATATTGACCTCTATCTATTATTGTATATCATCAAAAGAGTTGCAACAACTTTGCTTGAAGCAGCGTCTGACTTTTGCTGAAAAAAATTTCTCACAATCAAAATTTGGTTGAAGCCTTATCCAGGTGCTGAGTTGAAAATAAACAACACATGGGGTGGGTAAAAAAGTTTAAAATGTTTGTGAGCCTGCAGTTTTCTATCTATTCATCAGATTTATCCAAACACATGTTTACTGTGTAGCTAATATGCAAACTTACTAGATATAAGAATTTAGATGTTTAGATGGTCAAAAACAGTTGATTGTTCTCAAGTTTCAAGCAATTTTATGAAAAAGTTCAATCGCAGTATCCTTCAAAACTGGTCAAATCTAAAGTTTGCTAAAAATTCAGCCCTCCATCTATCAAAATTGAGCTCCTCTTAGATAATTGATTGCCTAAGCAACTTTTTGTGTAGAGAAAGGGCTTGCTCCATAATTTTATACGCTTAGGACTTTCATTCAGCCTTTTCAATCCACAAAGGAGTGTATCAAAAAAGTATCTACTTTTGACAGGCTACAATATGTTGTAGTTGTACACTAGGGCGATTTTGAAGAATGAAGACCAAGCTAGGCAAGACAATAAAGAAATTCTTGGAAATGACTTGGGAATTGAAAATTTGATTCATTATGAGCAGTTGCACAAGCAGTTGTTCCATTGTTGGAAACTATTTTAGTTTTAGTTTTATCAATTCAACAACTTCTGCTTTTCATAATTTCAAGAAAGGTGATTAAATATGTTCATAAAATTGCTTCTGACTTGAGAATGATACAACTGATTGTGTCCAAATGAAGTTTCATATATATGTGTGCATGGTAGCTATACAATCAACCAAAAGTTAAAATCTGACATAGGTTTTAAAACTTTGACAAAAGGGAGAAAACTTTCTATTCACTCATCTGTTATAAATGAAACGAAGCAAGCTCACCTTTAACATTGCTCTGGGACCAAGACATGTTCTTATAACATCTGCAACTGCCTAATAAAATAAAACATGGGCAGGGATAAATATTTTTCACAATTCTGCAAACACATATTTTTTATAAGAAACTAAGAATTTGAGTCAGTACTGAAAGTTTCTTAAAATTATCAGATTTTCAGTACTCGGAGTTTATTATGGGTTTCTTACGACTTCCATAACAATCTTCATGTTTACTTCCTGTGCCCTCGTGAACATTTCAAAAAGAAGTTTTTTGAAGCCTTTCCAACGTTTAGACATTACTCAAGTACCTTCCAAGTAATATGATACAGGAAACAAATGGAATAAAGTAAAAATATGCTAAGGATTTCCTTGACTAAAATAGATAGTTTCTCAACTCATTTTTTCCCAGTACTGGAGCTTCTGAATTTTTGGTGATCTGAGAGTTTAGTTTCTTATATTAAAAAATATGTCTGTATTCCATTGGGGACAGATAATACAGTTTACTGATTTCTGCAGAATATAAACTAAAAGAATGATGGGGAAAAAAGAGATGAAAGGAGTTAAGGATAGAAAAAATGGATTCTTGGCTGATTTCTCCGCCGCGCACTTTAAATTTCAGCCACGGTTCTAGCCGCGAAATTTTCGCAAAACAACGAGAGGAAACAAAAGGCCTATTGTTTAGCAACACAAATACAGCCACGCAAACGATTTGAATGAAGTAGAGATCCTCCGTGCATTCTGCAAACTTTCCAATCTGGCCTGGTTGTAATTAAATTTTTTGGAAATATTTTTACCTTACAAATGCATCTAAAGAAATCCTGACCTTAATGTAGACCTTATTGCCTTCTCAAATTCACTCCTTACCTTTGCTGCACCAATGTTTCCCAGTTGAACTTTTTTGCCAGAATCTCTTTGGGCTGTGTCCTCTAGAATTAGATAAAGGAGTGTAAGGAAACAAGAAATAAATCCTTGAACAATTGCCTAATCATATTCAAAACGCTATAACCCATGTAAATAGCATGCTGAAGACTATATGCAAATAATTAACAAATGTATTCCAGGTCAATAAACCTTTTTGACTTCATCAAAGCTTCTGCTATTCCTATTAAAATTTTGTGTGCAAATAAATAACATACATTTCTTCTTTTTCAACGGTCTTTGGCTAAAGAGTATGGGCTGCACCCTGGCAAATATTTAGCTATGATTACGCGAAATATGGCGTCATGGGATGTTTTACAGTGATCCTTTGCATCTGAAAGAATTTTGATTGATATGATTGGTTGATTGATATGATTGGTTGATCTATCATGGAACACAAACAGGGGCGGCTGGGAGCCAAATATTTTAGGTATTCGTTTTGCATGAATTGCTCAAAAGCTAAATGTTAACAATTCATTCGCTTCGCTAAATGTTAACAATCCAGCTGGGGGTATGGGGGGCGCTGTAAGCCCCCCATAAAGAATTGCATTTTGTGACAATTACATCCCTGGATTTTCTCTAAATAGCTGGAAAAAGTGCATCTTGAACTTTATTTTCAAGTTTTATTTGGATGTTAAAAAGATAAAACATTAAGCTGTGAAAATGGCTGCCAGCAAGATTGGAAAGATTCGACCCTGCAGAATTGTAACCAGTCCTTTACGCAAATGACGCCTTCATCTACAAATATGATAGAAACACATAAATGTTTTCTTTGCTATGATAAAAAAGTTATCTTAGTATTTATTTATGTAAGCACATGGCCCTTTGAAAATAAACCATTAGTTGAAGGCTACTCTAAACCAATGGCATGAAATTTACTAAAAAGTTAAATATCTCAATGTTAATTTTGATGGAAATTCCATGCTACTTCAAACAGAGTTTGAAAAAGAACAGTAAAATTCTCGTGCTTGGGGAGCCCAGTTAAAACTGTAAGTAGAACGCTTCAGGTGAACAGGAGGAACAGGAAGGGATGAAGAGAACGGGCCTTGGGCTTTAAACCGCAAGGGTTACAACTAAAAGGAAACTTCAAAAACAAGTATACAGAAGGTTTAACATGTGAACTGTGCGATGAAGCAGATGATGACACTGAGCATCTTTTTGAATGTAAATATATAAAAAGGATTATTAAAAGCAAAAGCATCAAAATCGATGGAGAAGAAGAACAAGTCGTGCGATATGTGAAGAGTGCCATGGATGTAAAGGCAAAACTAAGAAGAAGCTGAAAGAAGTGAAGAAAACAATATGAAGAAAAACAAAAACAAAAAGCAAAAAACAAAAGATATAATAATAAATAATAATAATAACAGTGTAACAAAGATACCAGTACAGAACAACCCTGCACCCCAATTGTGGGAGTGCCCACTGCTCTGCGGTGGAGCGGGTAGCGTGGAATCTGGAATCTGGAATCT
>REGM01000069.1:883901-947809 GCA_004194415.1 Aurelia aurita
TGCCCTTTACTTTGGCTTAGAAAACTTCTCCCGATCCCATTTTTCCATTTCTAAAATAAAAATTTAGGCGAATTTCATAGCGATTTTTCTAAAAATCTGCACCTATAGGAAAATTTTGAGGGTACGCACTCTCTACTTTGGCTTAGAATGCATTTTTCAATCCAATATCACCCTGGGTGCCAGACACATATAACCCAAGGGAAATCTTTCTTTCAGGGTGGGTCTGGTTACCCACACTAAAATCGAAACTCGGACAATTTGCAAAATTCTTGCCCCACCCAGTTTATACCCAAGTAATTTCTCATGTTTCTCCTCATTTTCGAGAGAATTTCAAGAACGTGAGGGATGCAAACGCCAGCTACAACTAAACTAAGATAAGAAATGCTTTTAAAGGGCACTACTTTGGTTTTAGTTGAATTCTTCAGTCAATTTTACATAACAAGATGAAAGAAAAAGTGCAACTTTTGGAAATTATTGGGGGCAAAACCTAAAACAATCAAAAATATATACAATCTAAAACAAAAAAGTTGCTAGAATTCCCAGGGGGCAAAACCCCCTTTACTGAGCTCAAACCTCAATTCCTCTTATAATTCAAATTCTGCTCATCAAGATCTCTCGATTAATGCTTAATTTTGATAGGTTTCCTTCTTAATAGCGAGTGAGGACAATTACTAGGCAAAGTGTCTGGACTCTTTTAAACAAACTTTATAATCAGAATCACCATTTTATTTACCTTCACTGTAACAAAAGGTTGTAATCTTGATAGACTGAGAGTGCAATTTCGATCTTTGCGAAAACTCATAAGATACTTTAACTGTTTTTCCAATGTGTTTTTTTCCGTTGATGAATGTCACCAGTACAATGCCAAGATTTTGTTCATTTTCATTAATTTTCGTCTTTCTTTTATGAAATCTTAATTACAACATTTATAATAGCAAGCCTGAAAACACTTCGAAATTCTTTAAACATTTTTAACGGCTCCTCATTTCTTCGATGACGGCACCAGCCATAAAAAAGTTGGGTGGACTAGGGGACTAGGTATAGTCCTGATTCAAATGGGGTGGAGAAAGGTATACCCAGCCATTTTTACTGCATATTTGCTTAATTAAAGAGGAATGCCGATCTCACAATAGTGGGCCCCCAGTCCACCCCTTGGCACCACTACCGCATTCCTTTTGTGTAAACAAAGAACTTGTCGTTTACAATATCCTAACCTTCACTGCAAGATACTGAGCAAGTATAAAAAACAAGAATTCATGATCTCACTTGCATCTATTATCAGCAATAATTGTTTACAACGAATTTCTAAATTAATATAATATTTAGCACAAATAAAAATTGAAAGTTCATACGAGATTACCTGAAAGATAGAGATTTTCATTTTCATTTGTTTATTTTATTCATTTACAAATCGTTCAACAAAATCAATTCCTGTTCGCACAGTCATTTTAACATTAGTGCCATAAAGGCTCAAAGCTGGATAGAATACTCCTTTTCGTATTGTAAACGATCGCTTTTCATTCTTTCTTCTCGAAACCAAATTACCTATGAAAAAAGGACGTCACTGGAATTATTTTAAGACCCCGTTACAACGTACCGGTAAAACTTTGAATCTGTAACAAAAGCGTAACGGATCAGCCTCTCGTATACATGTTTCCTGTAAATCCGTAACACTTTTGTTCCTTCTATCTATAGAAAATTTCCTTCTGGAGCAGTGTAAATGCTTTTGAACTGTAACACCTTTGCAACAGACCAAAACTGTACCGGTGCAGTGTAAACGTGATCTAAATATATACAAAATATTACTGATAAAATAACACTGCAACAGACGTGCCAGGAAATACAACAAATTAATTAACAATTACATGCTTACCACCCTTTAAAGTAATCGACTTTCTGATATTTGTACCGTACTAATTTTTATTGCAAAATTATTTTTCCCGTTTGGATTATTGAATCGTTGTTTATTAGTAAGAACTCACATGTTTTCGTTCAAAAGAATTGATCCAATATATTTTGCAAGATTAAACGTAGGTTGCAGTCGACTGGCAATTTCAAACCTATTGAATTCTGAAAATTGTCAACCTTGTAGTTTGAAATCAGAGTAGCAAATAAATACGAAATTCTGAATTTCAACACAGAAGGCAACTAACGTCTGAAAATTAGAATTTTTCCGAATTCAAACTTACCATGAAAGTAAATATCCATCCATTTCTCATTCAAATCAACATGTATTCCAATAATCATATTTTCTGCTTCGGATTTTGATTTTTTCAGCTGTATTTTATGCCTTGAGTTATTGCACGTGATCTTCGTATGCTGATGTATTTGCAATGCATAAGAGTAGGAATCTTCGCCAAGGACAGGGTCTTGTAGATCTTTGGTAGCAATTCCAATACCTACAAAAATGAAACGCTTAAACCATAGATATGAATCCTTCCTGCCCTGTGTTATTAGTGTTATCACACATGTTTTTATATACAGATGACTGATGTATTTGCAAAGCAAAGAGTAACAATCTTATCCAAGGAGTTGGTCTGGTAGGCAATAGGAAGGGTCTGCAGAGGTGAAATGCGTAGGCTGAGAGTAAAAAAGGCAATGTCGATTGCCGAAAAACAAGAGATCGTGAACTGTTCAATCAAAATTCAATGCTTTGAGGAGCATAGTTCTACCAGATGTAGCTAGAGAAAATCTGTAGTTAGAGAAAATCTGCATATGAAGACTTTTACAAAATTTATTCATATTTTCTGCCTTACCCAATTTCACCCCAAGCTTACCCATTTTACTCCAGCAAGACCCTACCAAAAAAACCTCCTCGAAAAAAGGCACTACAAACATATAAAACATAGCACATCAAATTCCTCAATGCATCGTCTCTAGCTTTTCTAAAAAATTTGATAACATCAGACCATCCTTCGGAAACTTTGTGAAACTAAAATTACGATTTTTTAATAGCATTAAAATTACAGACACGGTTATGATGTTAATGACGTCCTGGCTTGCAGCTTGCAGAGTAGAATAGAAAATTATTTCAGAGCTGTAATATGAAGAAAAGGCATCTAGTTAATCATGTCATTTATACGTTTAAGCTCATTTACGGTACTTAACTAATTTTTTATAAATTTTTCTCTTCATTTTGATAGTACCACAAGCACAAGATTTATGTTTGCAGGATTTATTTGCCTCTGAAACTCAAAATGGCAACGAGCAAANTAAGAGTAGGAATCTTCGCCAAGGACAGGGTCTTGTAGATCTTTGGTAGCAATTCCAATACCTACAAAAATGAAACGCTTAAACCATAGATATGAATCCTTCCTGCCCTGTGTTATTAGTGTTATCACACATGTTTTTATATACAGATGACTGATGTATTTGCAAAGCAAAGAGTAACAATCTTATCCAAGGAGTTGGTCTGGTAGGCAATAGGAAGGGTCTGCAGAGGTGAAATGCGTAGGCTGAGAGTAAAAAAGGCAATGTCGATTGCCGAAAAACAAGAGATCGTGAACTGTTCAATCAAAATTCAATGCTTTGAGGAGCATAGTTCTACCAGATGTAGCTAGAGAAAATCTGTAGTTAGAGAAAATCTGCATATGAAGACTTTTACAAAATTTATTCATATTTTCTGCCTTACCCAATTTCACCCCAAGCTTACCCATTTTACTCCAGCAAGACCCTACCAAAAAAACCTCCTCGAAAAAAGGCACTACAAACATATAAAACATAGCACATCAAATTCCTCAATGCATCGTCTCTAGCTTTTCTAAAAAATTTGATAACATCAGACCATCCTTCGGAAACTTTGTGAAACTAAAATTACGATTTTTTAATAGCATTAAAATTACAGACACGGTTATGATGTTAATGACGTCCTGGCTTGCAGCTTGCAGAGTAGAATAGGAAATTATTTCAGAGCTGTAATATGAAGAAAAGGCATCTAGTTAATCATGTCATTTATACGTTTAAGCTCATTTACGGTACTTAAATAATTTTTTATACATTTTTCTCTTCATTTTGATAGTACCACAAGCACAAGATTTATGTTTGCAGGATTTATTTGCCTCTGAAACTCAAAATGGCAACGAGCAAAAAGTTGTATTGATTGGCTTACCAACAACAGCAGTCTCGTTTTGTCCTTCAAATTGATCAACACAAATCTCCCAATAATGACGATCATTTGGCAAAGGGATGTCTCCAAGAACAGTAGCATAAACTGGACTGGATAAGGAAACACACTTTCCCTGGTGAATTTGAAGATCAGAATGAGAAGATTTTTTATCCAGCTTGAAGTTGAAACCTGAAACGAAATATCCAAACTTCAGTTATTNTTTTCTCTTCATTTTGATAGTACCACAAGCACAAGATTTATGTTTGCAGGATTTATTTGCCTCTGAAACTCAAAATGGCAACGAGCAAAAAGTTGTATTGATTGGCTTACCAACAACAGCAGTCTCGTTTTGTCCTTCAAATTGATCAACACAAATCTCCCAATAATGACGATCATTTGGCAAAGGGATGTCTCCAAGAACAGTAGCATAAACTGGACTGGATAAGGAAACACACTTTCCCTGGTGAATTTGAAGATCAGAATGAGAAGATTTTTTATCCAGCTTGAAGTTGAAACCTGAAAAGAAATGTCCAAACTTCAGTTATTTCCTTCTTCTTCTATTATATCATTTCATCATCAGGAACGACAGATCTTTACATCGTACATAACCTTTTTACTTTCTTGATGGAGGTGAAGCTACAGGATGGGAAGACTAAGAAAATACAAAGAATCCCAGCAAGCGAATCATGCTTTATGAACAACTTCACACAATTTTGCTGAACTTCTAAAGCAGACCTGTTGCTTTTCCAATGACTTATACACAGTAAAATACAACTATCCAAGGAAAGAGATAATCAGACAAGCAAGGTTTAGCAAACTGCTTGGAGGAAAATGCAAAAGGATCGGGGATAACAAGCCATTCGTCTGTCCTGTACTGGATCTTAGTCTCATTTTTCGAAACAGTTCTGACATCTAACTTTTGAAAAATACAATACATAATTTCATCAAATCGCAATTTTTACCTCTTGTTGTCATTCCTGAAAATACAGCACTTGCTTTTCCTGTACCAATAAAATTCACAGCAACAACACGACAGCTAATTTCATTATTATACGGCAAATCTTCACACTTAAAAGTAGTCTCGCTTCCACGATAAACCTCCTTAAACTGCAAAGGCTCACTGCAACCTGCGTGATTATGAACTGTTGCCATTTCAACTATGAAATAATCTACATAATCTGATGAGTCACCGATCAACCATTCCAGACTTAATGCCGTAGTGTCTATCTTGCTTTTTCCTTTCGTTATTGTTGGCTTGCCTGAAATAGTAATCACAAACATTGTTTGAAAAATTGAAATCAAAGACTGAATGTGTGTTTGAAATTTATCACATGGCAATCTAAAGTAATTAAAGCAATTTATTTATTGATTGATAGAGTAATGATCGAGTAATGATCGAGTAATGCAAGTCACATTAAACTTTTTATTCTTTCTTGATGCCTTTATATATATTTTGAATTTTGAAACAGTTCATATCCAAAGGCTTCTCTTTGATTTGTAAAGATTCATCCAACTTTGGCTAGTCTGCACTTTAGTGGACCAGCTTTGAATATCGGCAAGTTATGTATCATGGGGTACGGGTTAGGGTTAGGTTTTGGAAAAGGGGTTTTTAGGGTAAGTTAGGGTCAGTTAGGTTAAGTTAGGGTTAGTTAGGGTAAATTAGGGTTAGTTAGGTTTAGTAGGATATTTGATCAAATACGTTCCCTAGAGATATGACACAAAGCTGGTCCGCTAAAGTGCAGTCGTCCCCTAACTTTTATCAATTCTCTCGTTACATGTACTGTATAATTTGAATGATGAAAGTAACTTTGAGAGATTCAACAATTAAAGATATTGAAATCTAATCAACCTTCCGGTTACAAATGAAGCAACTGTTTTGCATATTTTGGTGTATCCAAAATATCTTTCCTGCATTTCCATATTTTTTAGGGAAACATTTTTAAACGTTCTGTGCAAAACAGAGTTCATCGTCTAACAAAAGAAAGCGTAAGGTTAAAACTTAAACATTAAAAGAATCACAGATAGCATACCAGGAAGAGTTGGGATTTCAAGTCCCGTCAATGCTTGCACTTTGATGTGATCTCCTCCTATCCATATCGATGGTCTTAGTCCGAGTTTTACACCAGAAAATGTCGCAGAGGTATATGTTGTGGCACGACCTTTTTGCAGTAATATACCATTGACATAGACATTAAACATCCCCGAATCAAAATCAAGATACAGTTTAACTTGTGAATCTCGTAATTTCTGGACGGATTTGACGATGACTTTATCATTGGTCGCTACTTCGCAGTCAGAATGCTTGTTGCCGCAATGGAGGAGGACTGCATAAGCATCAGAGGTACTGTCAAGTGAATGGAGACTGCAAGTCATCTTCGTAAGACCAAACGCTGGAAAACATATACGAATGACAATGAATAAACTCAACTCAATAAAAGAATAAATCAATCAATTAGTCAGTCAATCAATCAATCAATCAATCAATCAACCCGACAGATTGATAAACTTAATGCAGACAAATTTCAAGAAATGCTAAAAGCAAGATCGAATTTTTCATCTCATTAAACCTCCGGTCTTCCGTTGGTCTTCAAACNTCATTTTGATAGTACCACAAGCACAAGATTTATGTTTGCAGGATTTATTTGCCTCTGAAACTCAAAATGGCAACAAGCAAAAAGTTGTATTGATTGGCTTACCAACAACAGCAGTCTCATTTTGTCCTTCAAATTGATCAACACAAATCTCCCAATAATGACGATCATTTGGCAAAGGGATGTCTCCAAGAACAGTAGCATAAACTGGACTGGATAAGGAAACACACTTTCCCTGGTGAATTTGAAGATCAGAATGAGAAGATTTTTTATCCAGCTTGAAGTTGAAACCTGAAACGAAATATCCAAACTTCAGTTATTTCCTTCTTCTTCTATTATATCATTTCATCATCAGGAACGACAGATCTTTACATCGTATATAACCTTTTTACTTTCTTGATGGAGGTGAAGCTACAGGATGGGAAGACTAAGAAAATACAAAGAATCCCAGTAAGCGAATCATGCTTTATGAACAACTTCACACAATTTTGCTGAACTTCTAAAGCAGACCTGTTGCTTTTCCAATGACTTATACACAGTAAAATAGAACTATCCGAGGAAAGAGATAATCAGACAAGCAAGGTTTAGCAAACTGCTTGGAGGAAAATGCAAAACGATCGGGGATAACAAGCCATTCGTCTGTCCTGTACTGGATCTTAGTCTCATTTTTCGAAAAAGTTCTGACATCTAACTTGTAAGAAACACAATACGTAATGTCATCAAATGGCAGTTTTTACCTCTTGTTGTCATTCCTGAAAATACAGCACTTGCTTTTCCTGTACCAATAAAATTCACAGCAACAACACGACAGCTAACTTCATTATTATACGGCAAATCTTCACAATTAAAAGTAGTCTCACTTCCACGATAAACCTCCTTAAACTGCAAAGGCTCACTGCAACCTGCGTGATTATGTACTGTTGCCATTTCAACTATGAAATAATCTACACAATCTGATGAGTCACCGATCAACCATTCCAGACTTAATGCCGTAGTGTCTATCTTGCTTTTTCCTTTCGTTATTCTTGGCTTGCCTGAAATAGTAATCACAAACATTGTTTGCAAAATTGAAATCCTGCACTGAATGTGTGTTTGAAATTCAACACATGGCAATCTAAAGTACTCCCGAGCAAGTTATTGATTTATTGATTAATTTCATTTATTGATCGAGTAATGCAAGTCACATTAACAGTGTTTTTTTTTTCTTTCTTGCTGCCTTTGCATATATTTTGAATTTTGAAACAGTTCATATCCAAACGTTTCTCTTTAATTTGTAAAGATGTATCTAACTTTTATCAATTCTCTTGTTACATGCACTGTATAATTTGAATGATGAAAGCAACTTTGAGAGATTTTGTTACGAAACTTTATTTCATTTCATCTTGCTTCGTTTTTTCTGATAAACAGAAAGAATCGCGGAAAGAATGACGAATACTTTCCCGCCAAACGCCTTGGAGAGCGAGTCTCTCTTTTGTTACGAGGCTTATGGGTCATATGACATCTTTTTTGGTACATTTTTGGCCAATTATTTTTTATTTTCATCGTGAATTTAAAACCAACAGATTTGTAGAGCTCAATTTATCATTTGTTAAAGCCCCGTGGCAACCATTTACCAGATTTGTGTCCGCCATTTACCAGAAAAATATTGCTCTCCCCAGACCCTTTTCTAAATGTCAAAATGGTCTATTAAAGATATTGGAAACTAATCAATCTTCCTGTTGCAAATGAAGCAACTGTTTTGTATATTTTGGTGTATCCAAAATATCTTTCCTGCACTTCCATATTTTTTAGGGAAACATTTTTAAACGCTCTGTGCAAAACAGAGTTCATCGTCTAACAAAAGAAGGCGTAAGGTTAAAACTTAAACATTAAAAGAATCACAGATAGCATACCAGGAAGAGTTGGGATTTCAAGTCCCGTCAATGCTTGCACTTTGATGTGATCTCCTCCTATCCACATCGATGGTCTTAGTCCGAGTTTTACACCAGAAAATGTCACAGAGGTATATGTTGTGGCACGACCTTTTTGCAGTAATATACCATTGACATAGACATTAAACATCCCCGAATCAAAATCAAGATACAGTTTAACTTGTGAATCTTGTAATTCCTGGACTGATTTGACGATAACCTTATCATTGGTCGCTATTTCGCAGTCAGAATTCTTGTTGCCGCAATGGAGGAGGACTGCATAAGCATCAGAGGTACTGTCAAGTGAATGGAGACTGCAAGTCATCTTCGTAAGACCAAACGCTGGAAAACATATACGAATAACAATGAATAAACTCAACTCAATAAAAGAATAAATCAATCAATTAGTCAGTCAGTCAATCAATCAATCAATCAATCAATCAACCCGACAGATTGATAAACTTAATGCAGACAAATTTAAACAAGAAATGCTAAAAGCAAGATCGAATTTTTCATCTCATTAAACCTCCGGTCTTCCGTTCGNCAACACAAATTCTGGTGTTGGATACGAAGCATTTCTCAAAGCAAGGTTGTGGAGGAGCTGAAAAGGAGCAAAATTGGAGGTCATCGAAATATCATGATTGCTTGAATTTGATTATGACTATTTTTGTGAAAATTCTGATGCAAGTCCTTGCCAAAGGAAGGTCCCATGGCAAACGATACTTTGTTGGCTCTTTTGTAATTCTTTCTTGCCATTTGTTTACTTTTTGAGTCACGTTTGTGCAAGTAGAATAAGATGATTTTCATCGTTTGTGTCTGCATCCTTTACCAAAATCCAGGCGTTGGGCCTAACAAAAAATTAGGACCATTTTCTCGCTCTAGTTCTTTCATGTGCATAGTAATCAATGAGCGGAGAGTATACGATTTGGGTTGACGAAGTTACATCCACCATGATCCAGATCGCACACTTTCCGCACAAACGGCTTTCCAGAGTTGCTAACCGGACTTGACAATCTTTATCCCTTTAAAAGGAATCAAAGCATATAAAAGTGGCTCAAGCCATTTGCGGTAAAATTCTAACCAATGAGATATCAGTATTTCCTGTTGACATAGATCAGTTACCCAAATATGGTTCGGCACGTGTCAAGGTCTATTGTCTTTGTACGGCTATTTTTATCAACGGCTTATATATGCTTTGATTCCCTTTAATCAATGAGCGGTAAATACACCATTTGGATTGATGAAGGTGCATACGGGATTAGACTTATCACGTCATTGACTGTTTACCGAATGAATGGGAATGTTGCTGCACCTCGTTTTTGCAAGGTCATATCCGAGAACGGGCCTAGGCAGGGTCATCTTTTCATTGTTTCATTATGACTTATGGGTTCCTTTTGAGCAAAGTTTACGGCAGGGATAAAAAGGATTTAGGTCAGTCTTCTAAGGGATGTGCTGCTTTGAGAAATACCAAAGGAACTGCAGGAAATTGCAAGTGTCCTTTGTTCGGTGTCAAATCGATTACTTGCATTACCGACCAAGCTCTGTTTATAGTATCTGTTTTAGTTTAGTGACTTTCTAAAAGGAATGACTTTTTGAACCTTTGATTTTAACCTGATAATAAGAATAAAAAATGATAAAGAAAGAACACGATGATAACATACGCGGTACTTTATCAGGTACTGGTAACTCTGATATAAAATCCAAATATATTCCCTTTCCTTTCATTGTAACAACTGGGACAAAGCATCCTTCGATGTCTTCGAATGTCGAGTTCTTCGGGGTATCTTGTGAGATTAGCAATCCATTCGAATAAATATTCAACTTCTTGGTATCGAAATTGAGAACGAATGCTAACATCCCATCTTTGATTTCCTTTTTCGTTTTTCTAATTTGAGTTTTGTTGATGTTGTTGCTGCATCCTTTCGAAGGACCAGGAAGGATTTCGACTCCATAAAAGACCGTATTTTCATCTGAAAAGGAAAGGTTTTATAACTTAGTGAAAGAATGAAAAAATACTACGAAGATCGAGAGATTTTGAACATTCGGTTTAGTTCTTTAGTTTAGTTGAGATTTCTTGGGTTGCTATGTATTCCATGCTTCCTGTGGTATCGTTTTGTAACATTGCATCTGTTCTTGTAAATTTTATGAGGATAGAAAAAGATCTCTTGTCGGTCTAATTAGAATCAATCTCAAAGAAGTGCATTTTGCAGCAGAAGATAAGGCACAAATCATTTATTTCATAATTCAGAGTAAAATATGCTTCACATTACAGCAATATTGCATTACAGAAAGATAACGAAATTCATTGATATTTTGGAGACATAGCGAAAAAGAAGGAGGGCACAGAATGATTTAAAAGGATACAAATATATAAAAATGTGTAGTTGTTAATAATATGAAAGTTGTAGATAGGTTTATATCTAGAAATTTTTAGGCTTATCGTCATTTTTCTTTTTTTTTGCTAGGACAATTGGAAAGCAGTTGTTACTCAGCTGAATTGTATCCCCGGGTAAATATGTTTAAAATGAAAAAAAGGAAAACACTACGGTAAGCCATACGTGAAATCATCAATCAATCAATCAATCAATCAATCAATCAATCAATCAATCAATCAATCAATCAATCAATCAATCAATCAATCAATCAATCAAAACTGTCATAAATGTCTATCANTATGAAAGTTGTAAATAGGTTTATATCTATAAATTATTAGGCTTATCGTCATTTTTCTTTTTTTTTGCTGGGACAATTGGAAAGAAGCAGTTGTTACTCAGCTGAATTGTATCCCCGGGTAAATATGTTTAAAATGAAAAAAAGGAAAACACTACGGTAAGCCATACGTGAAATCATCAATCAATCAATCAATCAATCAATCAATCAATCAATCAATCAATCAATCAATCAATCAATCAATCAATCAATCAATCAATCAATCAAAACTGTCATAAATGTCTATCAAACATGACCTTACAAAATAATTTCGTATTTGTGTGTTTTAATTATTTTAAAATTCAGGACAGAAACCTTGAAAATTCCTTCCTTCTCTGTTCTCTTTCTGTATTCCAATCTCCACGGAAGACTGCCTCTCTTTGCCAGGAAATTTCAGGACACGTGCTTTCCAGAAGTGAACACGACTTGACAAGATTGAATCGCCCACAGCAGTCAACTGCGTATCAAGTGTTGTTTTAATGCTTTTCAAGTCAGTCGAAAGACTTATTCCTGCATCTGAATATTCAGGTGAAAATCTAAGGTCAAAACCTGGAAAAAAGACACGAATTTTTGATAATTCACTGTGATAATTCAATTCGAATTGATGATTCAAAAGGAAAAATCGAAGTAGTGGCAGGAACGAAGGATGCAACGGTAAACATGTTCATATCATTCTCAAATTATTCGACATTCCAGTTAGGAACTGATCAAAAGGAACTGTTCTTTATCTTGCTAAACTTTTGCCTTGTTGCACAATAATACCGTCATCCGTCATCCACCATCCTCGAAATAATCACTGATCCTGCTGCCCTATCCTGTCGGAAATCCTTTTCTTGCGGCAATGTGTTCAAACAGGGCAAGGAGCGATCCATGTTTCCCTTCTAATGCAAAACAGGAGATACTACACAATATGGTGGACCAATGACAGATTGCATTACACTTCTAATGGTCCGTACTATGTGCCGTTACTTTTAATATACATGTTGATATACAATAATCGTGCACCTCTGATAAGAGAAGCTTCTTACCTTGGGGCATTAAAACACTCATCTCTCTGCTTAGATGTCCAGTACCAGCACTGTTCATTGCTTTAATTCTTGCTGTTATACTACATCCATACTTGATATCATCAATTGTATATTGGCATTCAGGACCTTTGTATACGCAAGCATATCTCGGGTTCTCTTCTGATCCTATTTCAAGCATGTAATTCTCAACCAAGCTGTCTGGAGGTTTCCATTTTAAAGATACTTTTCCATTACGGGCATAGCATTCCTTCTCATCAAATGTGGGAGGATCTAAAAAAGAAAACATCAATATACCTACCAATATCATTTTTCACGCTAGGAGATAAACAAATCGCCTTACAAGTCTTGCGTAAAACAGGACGGACAAAATTTTCTAAGTAAAATCGTCTGATTTTGTCTGTCTATTTGTTTGTCTTTCCAGACGATTTTTCGAAGAAGATTTGTTTTTCTACACGAAAAAGTCATTATCACACATTAGACAAACAACTGTCATACGACTTGTCCGTCCAGAAGATTTTTGTCTTCTTGTGTAAAAAGGGGAGAATGTCAGAGTTAGGACCCATAGCTATCTTTTCTATCAGGAAAACTGCATCGACCTTGATTCAAGAGAAGGATCGTGAAAAGTAAAGAAGCTTTTTGTTACCTTATTACCCAGTGAACCATAGCCTTGGTTCTATTTCCATCAAGTGCCAAAAGGTCTTTTTCTCTTCTACCCTAACCTCAAACACAGACAGGAGACATTAAAAAGATCTCACTTGAATATGATTTGAAAACTTATCAAATATTTCACTGTCAATTCGCTGTCCAAAAGGCAAAGATCTTTCTTGGACATCCAGTAAAATTAATGAAAAATATTCGAATGGTTCAGAGCTTGGAAATAGCGTCAAAGAGAGGACCCCTTCGCTAAATATGCCTTTTGATATTGGGCGCATTTTATATTTATTAGTTTCCTCAAATCAAGCATGAAAAGTAAAAAATATATACAAACCGGGTGCTTTGAGCCAGTCAAGTTTGTTGATTGCTTTTTCTTGAAATGATACGTCGGTGGACATTTTACTAAATAATGATACTGTTGACCAGTCTGGTTTGGGAGCTCCATTTAATTGATCTGCTGTTTTTTTTAACCTATGAAATTATGAAAACGAAAAATGTTGAAGATACGAAGAACAAATCAAGGCGGAAAAGTTGCGAAAGCAGATTAGGAAAGTAGGAGCGCAATTTGGAAAGAATATAAAATGAAGCTTTTTAATTCACCAGATTTGAGGCTTGGAACGAATGGTTCAATCTGATAAATATTCATCTCTTGAAGTCTAAAAAATTGAGATAAAATTTAATTTTCTACCATTTTTCAGAAAGAACCGATCAGTCGAATCTCGTTTTCTACTTGGTAAAAAGGTCTATTGCAGAAAATAAAGCAAAATATCAAAGCAGATGCTTTTGGGCAAGCTATCATATTATGCCTGTTAGGTATTTGGTTGTAGGAAATAGTCTCGCTACCAGATGTGAATGGAAACGTTTCTGGGTTCTCTCTTCGCAATTTTCACCACTATATTACCCTTGAGAGTACACAATAAAACGTCCTCTAACTACAAAAAAATCAATAAATTAAATCACCTGAATAAAACTGGTTGGCTTGCCTTGATTAAAGATGCAAATTCTTGTTCCTCAAGAAAATCAACAACAAATTCACAAAATGAATTGGCTTTTGCACGAGAGTCTTGACATTGCTTGAAACAATTTGATATTTCAGTCGTTGATTTTAAATATTCGTTATTTACATGTTCAAGAAATTCTTCTTTCTTCCTTTCCAACAAATAAATCAATCGATCAATCTGCCTTTTGATATGCGCTTCGGTTTCACTGGCAGCTGTCTGCAAAAAAGAGTAGATTTTGGAGTTTCTAATTTTGTCTCAGTTCATGAAGCAGAGATTCAATCCATTTTAGAGAACATGCCACTGAAGTTTTCTCAGGTTCATCATCACCACCACCTTCACCATTAATTTACTTATTAATTTATTTATTTACAGAAGATGAAAAACAAAATAACTAGAATTACAGCTAATTTAACCATGACTTACATTATTTACAATTTTTCTAAATAATGCTAATAGTAATTACAGGATAAAACAAAGTCTATCCCGTTAGGAACCCAGCCCCTGACCACAGGGGTAAGCTTAGAGACTTGATGTACAAAGTATATGTACAAACATATACTTTACATCAGTCTCTTAGCTTATTTCAACTAAAAAACAATTAACACAAATACCTTAACGCAGACAAATAATCTTTCATATTCTTCACAGGCATCCTGCGTAGCTGAGCTAGCTTGTTGTAGATTCTTCAATGCGTTGCTTATCTTTACCTGAGAAGCAAATCACAATCAGCATAGGGCTCGAATCTTTAAAAAGGTGGGTGTAAAATTCTGTTACATTTTTCTTTGAATTAAATGCCTTGAAAGGAACTTCGGGTACTTTCCGGTAAATCTGCCGCGGAAATTTTTTGATATCTTGATTATTTTCCAAATAAATAACTCAATAAAATTTTCTGAGCGGGAGAAAGTTTCAATATACCTCCGAGGTATCGTTCCTGTAGTGTTGTATAGTGGTAGTTATTAGAAAGTATAGTAGTATGTAAGCATGTATTGTAATATTTTATATGATTATAGACAAAAGTTTCAATATTCAAAAGTCCCTGAGCCAAAAAATTTCTGTTCAACTTCAAAGCAGCATTTCCTCATGTAAACAATAACATTTCCGTCCGCTTGGAAATCCCACCAACTGGAAATTAGCGTTAAGGCAAGAAAAGCTCACCTTTTCATCCTCATAACATTTTGAAAGCGGCACAAACTCGTGTCCTTTATGAACTTCGTTTTTGCAAATCTTACAAGCAACATCTTTGCACAGGATGCAGAAATAACTCGCTCTTTCTAAGTCATGAACTTCGCATTTTGCTGCATTGATATCAACTTCAGTTTTAGCTCTGGGTGATATTTTAGTGTGGCAAGCCAGAGGTCCTTTTGTTGGATGCATCGTTTGAAAACAAGTGTCGCAGTACCAATATTCACATGTTTCACACATCAATGTTGCTTTAACTTTCATTTCACAAAACTCACAGTCGAACATTCTCCGATCCGTGCAATCTACGATGAAATAAGTATTGAAAATCTACTTCAGATCTAATTATATTGATGACATGACAAATATGATTAACGTAAGAGGGAGGAGGGGGTTTATGTATTATTTGAATCGGGAAGAAATGATTCAACCTGAACTTAAGACAAATTAAAGGAAGTCTCGACATTTGTAGGCTCAAATCCTGAACGTTGCGGATTCCTTGATGAGTGATTTCTCGTGTTTAAAGGATGTTTGTTTAACTTGATCACCATGATTAGCAGCAGAAAATGGAACTTAAAGTTTAAATGTTGCGATTGGGTAAATTTTTAAAGTTGCTGGAATTAAATGTTGCGAATTTGAGAAATTTCAAAATGTTAAATATCTTGGTTTGAATCTCAAAAGCATTTATTGTGATGAAAAATGTTACCACGAATTGCCCTTCTCCGCCCTATCACTCAACATGGCAAAAAACGGATAAATTTTTGCTCAAAAAGTAACTTACCAGGATTAAAGTTGCGAAAGGCAAAATTTTTAAAAGTTGCGGTAATTAAAAGTTGCGAATTTTGGACAAAAAGACTTTTAATTCCCGCAACTTTTTCTTCCTGCGACAATTTCTGATAACAAGGTAGTTAAAGACCTAAAGAAGATGGCACAGTAAAGTTTTACAAATTTGTATTTTAAAAGTTAAGCTGTACTGTGTAACGTTCGGAAATAAAACAGAGTAAAAACCACTACATAAGAAAGATTCGAACAGAAAATCTTTTATCACTCACCTCCTTGCATCTTGAGTCCTTCTATGATCTCAACAACTCTACTCTTCATCTATCCAACCACAACATTATTTGGCAAATGAAATTTGACATCACAAACATAGCAATTACTACCTCAAATCAACCCATCAGGAAGTTTAAGAACTAATTTACCACCTACCTCTTTGCATCTTAAGTCTTTCTATGATCTTCTCGAGCACTCTGTTCTTCATTAATCCAAGCAAACCATTATTTGGCAAATGAAATTTGAACTCACAAACTGGACAATCTACTTGATGTTTGTTTGATTGCTCTGGTGAATGGCCTAGCCATTTGACAATTTGTTTGGATGTTTCTGAATCATATTTGTAAAATGTTTCAGCGCATCTCAGGCATAAATTATGTCCACAGGGAAGTAGAACAGGATCTATGAAGCAGTTTGTGCATAATGGGCATATCAGTTCTTCATCCATATGGCTTAAGGTTGCATCAGGCTTTGACAAGCAAAATATCTTCAAAATGAAATATTGCTGTTGTTATATTTTTTGACGAATGGTAGCAATAATTACTATCAATCCTAGTAAGGGTTTTGTGAAAGGAATGGCACATAGATGGAAACGAACTTCTGTCATGTCCTAGCTATATCGGTACAATTCCTTTGGTGAACAAATACAGACTGCATTTGGAGAAACATGGCTGAATACTACACCAAATTTTGCAGCACAAACGTTAGAGGGGCAGTATAAGCTAAACTTACAAAAATCATGACTTTCTTTCACTAATGCTAGCATACAGCAGTAGATACATTGCAAATGAAGATGTTTTCTATTGGTTTCATCTCCGTAGAATTTCCCAGTGCAATCACATTTTCATACCATCAACGATTTCAGAGATACAGCTGGATTTTGAGCAACAGGTTTCAGATGTGTTCACTCCTTGATTTTTAAAGAAAACTCAGATGAGAAACATGAATTGACTTACCTTCTCTTATCATTCAATCTTCATTTTATCACCAAGTAGTTAAGATGATAAGGATAGCATGTATTAGCAGATGGTATTGAATGATTAATTAATTACAAAGGTTATGATATTTTCGCAAATGATTCGCCATAAAATGAAACCACAATACTTGCTTTCTTTGTATCTAGTGTTCAAATCACGACCTTTTTTGTTATGAAAGCTAAAAAAATTCACAAAATAAATAAATAATTAAAACAACCTCAAGCGATGACTTTGCAGAATAAAATTAAAAAACCTATGCTCATTACTCTTTTAAAACTTAAAGGATCCTTGTTCTAATTTCTACATTGTGATAAATAAAATAAGATATGCACTTAATATGATATATTATATACTTAATGTAAACTAGCCTTTCTAATGATGCAAACTTCAATCAATCAATCAATCGATCAATCAATCAATCAATCAATCAATTAATCAATCAATCAACAGCTTAATCACTTATTTAATCATTCAGTTGATCAATAAATAAATAGATAACTCGATCGATCAATCTATCAATCAATATGAAACGACAAGAGAGAATTTGAGAATTTCCCCCCATTGCAACCAACAAATATGTCTGCATAAAGAAACTAATCGAAAAAAGTGTTGAATGAGTGCATCAGTAGTTTGTCTTTAATAATACACACATTATTCTATGTGACAGATTAATATTTTATATGAACTGCAACTAAATTTAAACATTTTCTAAATATAATTTGCACACAAGAAGAAATCTACAAAGCATAAACCTAGAAGTTAAATTTGACGTGCTATTATCCATAAGAAGGTACATTGCTTGGAATTCACGTAATTAAGGATTTAATTATTTGATAATTTTGTCATATTACAGGGAGACAGGAAACGAGGGAGATAATTCTTTTGTGAGGATGTCTGATGACTACCGAAGCAGAGCAGAGAGCAGACCAGCCCTTCATGACATCTCACCCAGATTACTTTGCACTTTTCTCAGAAGGGAGAAGCAAACAAATTTAATGAATTCTAGCTTACTCTTATGTTTCATTTCTAGCTCAAAACTTGACAGTCATCTTCTGAGAAGACTCATTGTATTTTGCTTGGAATGTTCATTGAAATTTGACATGAAATTTATATCATTCAGTGAAGTTTCTTCCCCTTATAATAACTTGACTATCGCTTGTCTATCGCTCTTAAAGGAACGTTTTATGTACTTATCCAACCGTTAACTGGGTAGGGTCTCCCTCTAAGGAATCTTGGAAGTGTGCTTAAAATCGTTTCTCAGCGACCACAAACATATCACAATAACCAGAAAAGACTGGAGTTTTCAAAATACACCATAACTCATTTTCGAAATTTTCGTTTCATCAACACTTTAAGGGTAGGGTCTAAAGAAAATGTAATCATTTCACCTTATCTAGATCGATTTAAAAGAATTAAATAATGAAAGTGGCCAAACCTATTTCAGTGTGTCGAAAGGGGAATATTGTTATGACCCAAAGCGTTCATCCCTTTTACGGTTAGAATTTTAGGACCAGCAGAATTTTAGTAATAACACCGATCGTACCTCGTCGGGATTCCAATACAGAGAATATAATTTTAAACCATTAACTAGAGTCATCCAAATCGCCTGGTTGATTTCTTTCTAACATATAATTGTCCATATATATATTGCCCTACAGTTAGTGTAGGGGGGGGGGGTAACATTATGTCCCATGAGTGGCGAGTTTAATGAGACAAATAACCAAAATGTACCTTGTTAGGGATTACAGCACGGATAATAAATTAGTAAACCATTAACTAGAGTCATCCAAATCGTCTGGTTGATTTCTTTCTAACATATAATTATCCATATCTATTGCCCTACAGTTATGTATGGCATATCTGACTCGTTCTGTCATGATTTCTCTTGATGTATAAGGAGGCAAACGAAGCACAAGAAAACATGTCTGGGCAGTTGGTAATCCATCCACGGGCTACAAGAAGAAAAATACGAGCACATGTTTGATGGGGAAAAATACGACAACAGTTTAACAGTTGGCAAAAAGAAATGTGAACATAAATTTCAAAAAGATATAAACTTTTCATCGATACATAATTTTAAGTCCTTCAAGTAAACTGTAGACTTATCACGCAGGTATATATATTGCTACCATGTTCATTGGTCTCTGTTTGAGCTACATTAGCTTCCAGCAATTGCACTTTGATCTTCGAACAAATATTTTCTTGAAAATTATGTTTTGACATTGCTAAAACGTCATTGTCTTGGTTTCTCATGACTGCAGTTTTTATTTGACGCACATATACGGGAGATATCTACAATACTATTATCATAAACTGACACTAAAATTTAGCAAGACATACCTTGTCAACACCAATGATCTGCAATTTCTGTGGGAAGTCAGCAATATTAGCAGGCAGTCGTGATCTTCCAGATACAAATCTCAGAAATAAAACTCTCTCTTCATTATCAAGATATTCAAGAATTTCCCATAACCAAACTACTGAGGTGCTTGTTGACTTTAATTCTCGATATCTGTCAAAAAAATTGATTAAATTCATCAAAAATTTGAGTGCCTAGGACTCTTTTTATACACATTTGAATGATAATAAAAAACAAGGATTAGCTCCAATCTTAGTTTCTTATAATTCAAGAAAGCCAGGTTAAACTTTGGTAAATGACAGAGTAACACAGGGTGGAGAAATTTCTCTCAAATTTGATTGGAAACAGGATAATTCTGCTCTGACTTGCTGACTGTGGGAATTGCGTATATCAATGAAAATGATTACATTCTATAGTTATTTACTTCTGTTATCAACCTTTTAGTTATGGTTTTATTTGGTCGCAAGCAACAGATTTTTCTTTTTATTGTGTGGACGAAAAATGGACAGCTTGTAATTTTAAAAGTGATCAGATTTCCTTGAGATAATACTGGAAAATCTAATGGAAACAGAGCTTTGTTAGAAATTTTATATCTGAATCTTTTACCTGACAATCTTCTTTAATACTGCAATGTCGATTGTACTTGCACCACATACAAGTTCTTCAAAATGGTTAGCTGTCATTAGATTAAGAACAGGCAAAGGCATAATCCCTCGTAATCCTTCTTGTACTGCAGCAATCTGAATTGAGGACTCTTCTAATCGATGTCGGATTGCATGATCCACATATTCGCCTCGATTATTAAAAGTCAATGGTTTGCTTTGACCTCCAGGCATGACAGGGACGTATTTACCATCGGAACCTTGGCTTTCAAATGATTCAAGTGGAATTGTCTATGATTAAGGGAAATTGAACAAATTAAATGCATGATAAAATTATTCATTTATATAATAAAAGTTTGCTGTTGATAAAACCTGCACAAATAAAGAGATAAAGCTGGATTTCCACTGGTACAAAATATCACGCTAAAAGGATTTTAATCTTTGACTAGCATGGCCTCGGAAATAGCGAATCAAATCCATTAAAAATGTAGCACCAGCCACATTTTGAAAGCAATTAGGGGAAATCCAGCTAAAGGGTAACTGTCAAAGGCCCCACCGTCGAACAGAATAAAAAAGTGAAGTGTGGGAAAGAAGAAATTGGGGAAGGAGACTATTCCTTCAAGTTCAGCAATGCCTCAAGTTAAGCTGCAGGTTTTAAATTATCGTCAATACATTCACGTAAATATTTCTATTTTTCTTCATTTCACTTGCATGGCCTATATCTTTTCCAGGAAACATATGCTACAGTTTAGGCTTTGTTTTGCATTGACCTTCCCTTTAATTGCATTGTATTAGTTACAAGTCTGATAAAAATATCAACTCCTGCAACTATATTGACATGAGGACGGGTTTTCTCACCTCAGAAAATGAGTCTTCGTCGATTCCACTCTTTTCGATATCTCTAATGCCGCGAATCGACCTTAAGAATAACATGTCAACCTTGAAAATAAGAAAAACTATCATTAGGAAATATGATAATAAATTATACGCAGAAATATAGCAGTACTCAGAGGGGTAACTAGCAGGGTTCTCGATTTTTCTATCACTGCAAACCAAGTGCATAAGAAACCCCAAGAACACAAATGGATAACTGTGCAGCATACGGAGTTGTTCTAGACTCCTATATATTCTTCAATTTGAAGTCTGTTTCTGCAACTATACAAAGCTGTGTTATAAAGCGGTCCTACAAACAACAATTATAAACGATATAACTTTAATCTCATAAAATACAGAAATGAGTAAAATCTACCTCTTCGATATCTTCAACCATCAGCGGAATGTTGACAATTTGTTTCCAGACAGTTGGTGCTAAATGCAAATTTAATGGTTTCTTCGTTCTAATTGCAATTCCCATTAGAATACCAATAAATCTCATGTGTTCTAATTCTTCTTTTGAATTCGCATTTGGGTTGAGGATGAATCTAAGACAGTAAGCAAAATGACAAAAATAGAAGCAGGAACTCGGGAGAAGTCTTATTGCAAATCAAAGTGGAATTGGAACACTTCAGTAAACAGTGCATGGACACCATGCCATTAACGACCTTCTATTAACACCGCGGTTAATCTTACACCTTATGTTTCAACATCGAGTTGATTAACTCGTGCGATGAAAGTCATACGAGAAGCAGTGAATAAAGAGTGCAGTGCCATGGCTTGCAACTAATAAAATCGTCCGCATTATCACTAAATATTTGGACCACTGTAGGTCTTAAACTCGGTGTACACGGCGAAATCTGGCGTTTAGTGTGAGCAAAAGGATGTTATATACTCAATCTTTCAAACCATAGTCAGTAGAGAGATTCTTTCTATTGATTATATTGAAACCACGGCTTGTATGTTTTGCATGATTAAAGTTAGAAACTATACCAGGTCTGCAAGATAACAAAACAATAACAAAACTTTACCTGTCTCTATTGAATCCCACATCAGAAACAGAGTTAGGTGTTGGAATGAGCAATTTCAGATCAAGCTCGCCAGATTCAAGTTCCTAAGGAAAAACAAAAACAGTAACTATAATTTTGAATATGCAAGCTCCAAAGGAAAGTTTTGTTAATAAACAAGTGCAAATATCAACTCTCGTTGAAGACAATGAATGATANAAATCCTTCAAACCATAGTCAGTAGAGAGATTCTTTCTATTGATTATATTGAAACCACGGCTTGTATGTTTTGCATGATTAAAGTTAGAAACTATACCAGGTCTGCAAGATAACAAAACAATAACAAAACTTTACCTGTCTCTATTGAATCCCACATCAGAAACAGAGTTAGGTGTTGGAATGAGCAATTTCAGATCAAGCTCGCCAGATTCAAGTTCCTAAGGAAAAACAAAAACAGTAACTATAATTTTGAATATGCAAGCTCCAAAGGAAAGTTTTGTTAATAAACAAGTGCAAATATCAACTCTCGTTGAAGACAATGAATGATAATACAATTTATTTTCTCCGCAAATTTAACATCTTACAATTTGACACATTTTAGTGACATATTTGTTGTGGACCCGAACGAAGAATTGCCAACAAGTGGCTGCATAAACAAGAAATTTGAAGATTTATGAAATTCTGAAATTGTACCAAATCCCCATGATTGGAAAAGGTGGTTATTAGAACCTTTAAAAATCCAAAGCTCTTAAGATGGTTTTAATTTCGACGAGATTATTACCTGACACATTTCAGTCATGATTTCATCAAAAACACCCCCCGCATCGTCAGCTGCTTCATCAACCAATCGAATCTTCCATGCACGTGATGGAAAACAAAGTTCTTTAGGCCGGTATTTGAGCACGTGTTTTGCTACCTGCTTGAAGACTGAATCACATTTCTTGCCCCTAAACAAAAAGAAACATAATGTCATTGTGAGAGTTTTATGGCAGTGAGGTTAAACGGGATAAGGAAATATCGAGCACTGACCAAAGAGCAATCATTTTCTTTATAATTTAAAGATATCTTTATTTCAAAATTTCCTACTCATCTCAAACAGCGTTCTCCTTTTCTTCCCAGGTTCAAAATTTGACCGATGTTTTCCAATCGTTAAGGCTGCTTCCATATCATATCATATCATATCATATCATATCATATCATATCATATCATATCATATCATATCACATCACATCACATCACATCACATCACATCACATCACATCACATCACATATTAATGTAGTTATTCAATTGTACATAAGTTCGTTTCTTCGTTCGTTCTCACAATAAGTCGATCACTTGTTCACAAACTTAGCTATTCGTTCATACACTCATTNAAATCTTTCAAACCATAGTCAGTAGAGAGATTCTTTCTATTGATTATATTGAAACCACGGCTTGTATGTTTTGCATGATTAAAGTTAGAAACTATACCAGGTCTGCAAGATAACAAAACAATAACAAACTTTACCTGTCTCTATTGAATCCCACATCAGAAACAGAGTTGGGTGTTGGAATGAGCAATTTCAGATCAAGCTCGCCAGATTCAAGTTCCTGAGGAAAAACAAAAACAGTAACTATAAGTTTTGCTAATAGACAAGTGCAAATGTCATCTCTCGTTGAAGACAAATAAAAAATTTATTTTCTCCGTAAATTTAACATCTTACAATTTGACATATTTTAGTGACATATTTGTTGTGGACCCGAACGAAGAATTGCCAACAAGTGGCTGCATAAACAAGAAATTTGAAGCTTTATGAAATTCTGAAATTGTACCAAATCCCCATGATTGGAAAAGGTGGTCATTAGAACCTTTAAAAATCCTAAGCCCTTGAGATGGTTTTAATTTCGACGAGATTTAATTACCTGACACATTTCAGTCATGATTTCATCAAAAACACCCCCCGCATCGTCTGCTGCCTCATCAACCAATCGAATCTTCCATGCACGTGATGGAAAACAAAGTTCTTTAGGCCGGTATTTGAGCACGTGTTTTGCCACCTGCTTGAAGACTGAATCACATTTCTTGCCCCTAAACAAAAGGAAACATAAATTCATTGTGAGAGTTTTATGACTAGTGAGGTTAAAAGGCTAGAAACAGCTTAAATCGATCGGAAAATATTTCCAACTTCCATATCACATCACATCACATCACATCACATCACATCACATCACATCACATCACATCACATCACATCACATCACATCACATCACATCACATCACATCACATCACATCACATCACATCACATCACATCACATCACATAAATCTATCTAACGCTGGTTTATACAATAGTTGTACAAAACAATTAAAACCAATAAATTAACAATCTTAATTCCAGATCAAGAATTTTCATTAAATCGACTATATCTCGAAGAAAGTCCCAATGCAAAATCGAAAAAACATCGTCAAGTAAGCAAGGGCAAATTTTGCAACACAAAAGATTCAGGTGTCCTAAAAAACAAAGCGTTTTTCCTTTCTAAAGAATAGATTGCAGTCAATCGAATAAAAATATACAGAGCGAGCAAAACATTATGGTTGGCTGCGTAGAAGGAGTGAAATCTATTCTTGAAGCTGCCAAATCACTTTCTTTTGTAAGACCTGTATCCTTTGTTGTGCTCGTCAAGTATAATTCAGGACTTTGAATAAAGCTTCAAGAACAAATATTCAAAATTGGGTCAGTGTACGATTTAGTGTAGCCGGTTGAAGTGGATTTTTTGTGAGTTATAGGTTACGTTCATACACGAGGAGTTACAGACAGAAAGAGACTTACTTGCTATCAAACCTCTTAACCCTTATTTGAGGTCCAGTATTCTTGTGATGAATCATCGTTCTATTAATTGCACGAACAAGAGGCAAGGAATGAACTCGAGGCATGAGCAGTGATCGTAAGGTACCATTGCGCAGACCTTCCACGCATCGTGAAATAACTCCCTGAAAGTAAATAACATTGACATCACGATATTTCAAAAGTTGTAGAATTGGAACCGCACTTAAAACAATTGCCTCTCCCAAAGAAAACATGTTGCTGACAAAACTACAACACAATGCAATGGAAAGGATAAATTTCTAGACTATTCTAAGTTGAGAAACAAATAGGCAGTAACTTCAACCACATCTTCTGCTTTTACCAAGGTAATAATCAAGAGATCATTTCAAGAGATGAAATTACCCTTTTTCAACATCCTATGAACATCTTTTTAAACTACAATAATTGTATACTATTGTGGAATAGCTTTGGGACAAATTTCTTTGAAATAATGTAACATAAATAAAAACTCACAACGAACGAAACGATAAAGACTTTTTCGTAAAATCCTGTAAAGTGAAAATAATCTCCTACCTCGTCTTTCCTCAAATCAATCATCCTCCATGATTTTGAAACAAGATCTGAGAATTTTTGCAACACAGATAATCTTTGTCGTATATCAGAAACTTTCTGTTCTTTAATTGCAGTATACTCAGGGGGAATGCCCTTTGGAATGCCAAGTTCCATTGTATTCTGTCCACTGAATTTCTTTGCTGGTAAAGGGGATGCCATCCATGCTGCACNTTACTATTGTGGAATAGCTTTGGGACAAATTTCTTCGAAATAATGTAACATAAATAAAAACTCACAGTGAACGAAACGATAAAGACTTTTTCGTAAAATCCTGCAAAGCAAAAATAATCTCCTATTAATTAAATAAAATAATCTCCTACCTCGTCTTTTCTCAAATCAATCATCCTCCATGATTTTGAAACAAGATCTGAGAATTTTTGCAACACAGATAATCTTTGTCGTATATCAGAAACTTTCTGTTCTTTAATTGCAGTATACTCAGGGGGAATGCCCTTTGGAATGCCAAGTTCCATTGTATTCTGTCCACTGAATTTCTTTGCTGGTAAAGGGGATGCCATCCATGCTGCACAATGTGATTTTCCTGCAAAAAGATTCCAAAGGTGAAACCTTCAATATTTGTCTGTATTTCGCAATTTAGGATAAAGGGTGCGCATCAATACTCACCAAGGTTCCAGAAAATTAAACAGTCAATCAATCAATCAATCAATCAAGTAAACTAATGGCAAAATAAAAATATGGCCGAATTCTTGTATATTTTAGGAATAATCAGCAGCGATGAACTTTCAAAAGATTTGGATAAAATTTGGAAATAACTTGGATAAAAGTTGTACGAAAGTTGCATAAAAGTTGTACAAAAGTTGTCTTACGGTCTTTAAAATAGCATTTCACATAGATTGCCAGAGTAACTAAAGCCCTTCTTACAACAAGTGCATCCCTGAGGATCAATGAGCTTGATAGTAGTAAAACCGATAGAAGGAGAGATACAAGGCTTACCTGCTGATATCTGTGCGACGCCTTTCCCTTCGAGTTGTGGTAATCGTATTGGCACAGGCTGTGGGTCTGTGTGACCAAGTCCAAGTTGTCCCTCATTATTGCTACCCCAGCCCCAGACATCTCCTTTAGAATCAAGTGCCAAAATAAATTCTGCACCAACTTGAATGTCCCAGATATTCGCATCACCAAAAGAGCTGACGAGAATTGGGTATGATTGATCGTTTGTTCTTCGCTCATTGATGCCGATGAATCGAGCTGTTAAATTAAAAGAAACACTATGCAGTTTAGTTGTACAGAAAAAATTCTAAATTTTGCTTAAATGAACATAAAAGTTTAGTTAACTGCGATTCGTGAATAAGTTTAAGAATTTGATTATAAGAAGCCAAGAAAAACCTTAATTAATACGAAATATAAATTTGCGTAAAAGCATCTTAAAAAAACCAAATTAACATAATTTTAAACGGCATCAATTTTCAATTTTCTAACTAAGGTATTTGTGAATATGGTTCATCTGTGGTGTTTACGTACATACGCAGTTATAACAGCAATCGCACATTTCTGCGTTAATTACTTGAATACTAAGAGAAAGAAGTGGTTCATATTCAGCATAAACTCTTTTCCTATGCCATTACAGTTAGAAGGAACTCAACTGTCAACACGCCTTGACCTTCCCGTGGATACGAACAACGGTAAAGTAATGGATTTATATAGCTAAAAACTATTCCAAATTCAGGGCAGCATTTCTAGCTTTATACGGTGTAAACAGTCCAGAATCAAACACAAAAATCAAGAACAAGGTAAGCCAATACTTACAGTGCCCAAAAACATAAACATTTCCTGTNTCATCTGTGGTGTTTACGTACATACGCAGTTATAACAGCAATCGCACATTTCTGCGTTAATTACTTGAATACTAAGAGAAAGAAGTGGTTCATATTCAGCATAAACTCTTTTCCTATGCCATTACAGTTAGAAGGAACTCAACTGTCAACACGCCTTGACCTTCCCGTGGATACGAACAACGGTAAAGTAATGGATTTATATAGCTAAAAACTATTCCAAATTCAGGGCAGCATTTCTAGCTTTATACGGTGTAAACAGTCCAGAATCAAACACAAAAATCAAGAACAAGGTAAGCCAATACTTACAGTGGCCAAAAACATAAACATTTCCTGTCTTTGTTAAAGCCACAGAGAACTGAGTTCCACAAGCAACTTTCTTGAGTTCTTTTTTGCTCAACTGGATAACACTAGTTGGTGAGGTTTTATGAGAACATCTTCCAATTCCTAACTGACCAAATTCTCCTTCTCCAAATGCCCAAAGTGTGTTTCCATCTACTGATAATGCTAGAGTGTGATTCAGGCCACATGCAACCTATGACAGATAAAAAGCCATGTCATTGATGTCAGTTTCAGCACCTCGTTAAAGGATCTCTATATTCTCTCTGATATCGCAATGTCCTTCAAGAATGCAGAACCAAGACATGTGAAAGTGAAATGGAAGAAACAAATCCTGCATTCCGATACGAAATATAAAAGTCTGAAGTTTTCTTTATTAAAACTTTTATAAAGGAAAGTTTTGATAAGAAGTTGTCTAGAGAGAAAAGACGACAATGATGTAGATAGTTCAAGGATGCAACCTACGAAGCGTGACTGCAGCAAAACTGCCTTGTTCCATGATATCAAAGGACTGCTTCCTGCTTACAGATATTCCAAATATCTAACTGTTGCCTCGGTCTGTTCTATCTGGTAAAATGTAAACCTTTAGCTCAACCACTCTTTAGATGTCATGGGAGATGAAAAATGCGTCAAAAACATTAGATTATTTAAGATTTTACCTGGCCAATTTTTTCTCCATTAAATTGAATTCTTTGTGGTGTTTTCTTGTTTTGTGAACTTCCATCCCCTAATTTTCCATAATCACCATTCCCAAAAGTAAACAATTTCCCGTCAGCTGTAACGACTGCAGAGCTCTTGTGTCCACATGAAACCTAAATGAAGACAGAAGATACAGCTGCAAGTTTTCGGAGCACTTTTGAGCTATTTCATGAAATAGGTTTTTCAGTGTTTTTGATGAGCTAAAACACCCCTTTCTCGTCAAAAATGATTTTGTAGATGTTTGTCGTAGCAAAAATACAAAGTGACGTCTGCATCAAAGATGACGTCTGTATCACTCATCCTGATTTTAATGTCACCGAGCAACATTGTTCTAAATGGGAGACGGGAAAATGGCACAAAAAAGGCGAACCAACTAGTTGGCAAGCATTGCAGATAAAGACTTATAGGAAATTCTGACAGATGTTTAAACATCTGATGTAAATGCTTTTCAATCTACAATGTCGGTTCTCAAAGTGAAAATGCTTGATTTTTCGATTCAGATGGAGAAAAGGGATCTCTCGCAGCGTCGCTCAAATCTAAGAGAACTGACGCATCTGATTGGGTGATAAGAACAATACAAAGAATAGGAGAATTGACTGGCCACATGTTCCAAATGCACAGATTCATAAAGACATTCGTTGTGTTGAGCTCTGAATTTATCAGCCAATCAGATGCAGGACACATGTCCTTAAACCAAAGTTCGCATAGCTACCTGAATAACCTCTTCTCCTTGCAATGCCATGATCTGTTTGGGCCTACGTTGCCTTTCACTTGAACCATGGCCTAGTTTACCATAGTCACCATCGCCCCAGCTGAACACTTCACCAGTGTCTGTCAATGCTAAAGAATGGCCATCAGAACCCAAAGATGTAGCCAACTGTACGACAACGTATCCTAAGGAACGAAAACATAAATTGAAGCATATTCCGAGGGGCTTGGGGCCAACTGCGCCTCCAAATTCTCGCCAAAAAGTCGGAAAAATAAACACCACAATGGATTTTTCAGACATTTTAGGCTTGAGTCGGAAAATTTGGCCATCTTCTCAATGTTTGCACCCCCCCCCCCCCCACTTGAAAACTGAATTTCTGCCACTGAGTATATGCATTGTTATTACCCCCAAAATCAATTCACGAAGAAGGCTTACATCCGAAACAGGAAGTCCATACTAAAGATTACCATGCGACGAAACAAGCAAAACATGAAACAAACTTTAAAAGAACAATTTTGTTTCAAAGCATGTGGGCGAAGCTGGTGAATAGCAACTAACCTGACAATGCTGGTATGGGAGTGAGGGTAGCTAAATCGTCAGAATTTCCTTGTCCTAGACGTCCATAACTTCCTTCACCACACGCTAATACACTCCCATTACCCTGAATAACAAACGTGCAATTCTGTCCACATACGATTTGTCTCACTTGAGTGAAGGATGGTGCTAATTTTGGCTCATGAATTGCTGTGCCTAATTCTGTAAGCTGTCCGTGAGATCCTGAACCCCAGAAGAATGCATCTTTGGGAATTTCGACTTCCCAGTCACCGGGTTTCTTGCACGCCCATGTCATTATCTGTTCATCCATTGCAAGGGTCCATTTTGAATTATTCTGCAAAAGATAACATTTATTGAATCTAATTCCCTTTTATAAGTTCACAAAATATCGTTGCTACTTCAAAATTAGTAGGGTATGGTGGGGCGAAATGGATCATTGAAAAATCACAGTTTTCACTGTTACTAAGTAAACAAATTCAAATAGCTTTTATTATTGAGAAAGAAACTTAATAAGCTGCAAGTTTAAAGCCAAGGATGCTTTGTCTTAATTTTACAAGCGAAAATCAAGCGACCCATTTTGCACCGCTTGGACATACAGTAAACATGGCTGCCAATATAATCCAATCTCAATTGAAACAAAAATACAACCATTGTAATGGCAAAAACTCTACAAAATTATCTCTATCGTATTTACAATTGAAGATGAAATTATTCCTATTATCAGAAATCTACTTGAAGATCCTCTTCTTAGTTTTAAGTCTTTTTGAAGTTTGTCGCTATTTTTTATGGTAGCGCATTGCCAATATCATCAAAATATCAAATACAGTAGTGCGAGGTAAAAAAGAAAAAGCCAAATATGACAAAAATGTTTGCAAACAAGATTTGTGTGATAATCATCATTATCATCATCAGACATCACATTCGACAACTAAAATTAAGCACACATACCAGTCCCAGGCTTCCAGAATGTTCGAACTCCTCCACAAAGGAACCTGGAAAAGTTGCCCTCTTGAATAACGCGTCTGTTACTTGAGCAGTCTTGCATAAAGTACTAAACCAGGACCAGTTCTGAATGGTTTCTTCATCGGTCACATGATCTCTTGGTTGACCAATTAAAACAGTTTCCAGTTTCAGAAAAATGGCTAATTCAGCGAGTGATTTGATGAATTGACTGTGTGTCAACTGGTTTGATATGTGAACTTGATTCTGCAAGGTAAAAAAAACAGATCGTAAAGCCTGGTTACACAACCGTCAAAAAAACAATAAGACGATGTGCCTGAAAAAATTTATCTCAACAAAATTATCTCCTCTATGACTTTGATAACATATGTTCTTTTTAAACCTAATTGGACCTGTAAGGCTGTTCAATGCATACTACAAAGCCCAGTTCTCCCTTCAGATAATAATGAAATGAAAGATCGTTTTTTTTCTCTCGAACAAATTGTTGTCACCCTTGAGAGTTACCGAGGTTCAACCGTATCTATGAATATCACGTGATCTAAATTACCCTTGAGAGTTACCGAGGTTCAACTGTATCTATGCGTATCACGTGATCTAAATTACCTCTTCGTAAATATATTGATCTTGCAACATGGTTGGTAACCGCTCTAAGAATGCTCGTAGATAAAGGGAATGCTGTAATCCAGTGACACCATTTTCAAGTAGCCTCGTTCTACAGTGTGATAGCAACCTCAGTTTATCTGCTTGATCCTTAGTTACTTTGATGACAATGACGTCTTGGCTTCCTTTTGAAGTGACCGACAGACCATGGTCACCCATCCAAACGAGGTTGGTGATTGCACCTTCAAAATGATGCGTCTGGATAACAAGGCCATCCTGTGAAGCAAACAAAACAGTACAGTTAAACTCCCATAAGTCGGATTTTTCATAAATTGGACAAAAAATATCCGTCCAAGGCCCAGTGGCATCTTTTGAAGTTTCTTCTCCTAAATCGGAGAGACGCGATCGAAAAACAATGAGATTTCAGTAATTACAGCCTGCAAGCTGCAAGCATGATGAAGTTTTGAAGAGGAGAGTTTAATCATTCTGAAGGGGTCAACGGTTTGCTTTACTTCTTGCCTAGAGCGTCCTGATTGTGATTAATCAATTCGAGCTTCCTGTGGTAGCACTAACAATAGGAATGCCAATTTCATATTCATAGCAATTAAGGGTGGTTCGTGAATTTTGAAGGAAACAGCCTGCTTGGATAGCTGCAAAAATTGCCCAAGCTTCTTTTTGCTTTATCAAATTGAAGTCGAGACTCTGGATAGGTCTGTTGTATAAAAAGAAAAGGCAAAACATAAATCTAACAGGGTAAAATTTAAAGTCTTGTTATATCTTTGTTTGTTTGTTTGTTACCTTATTTTAATTCGATTGAATCTTTAATTGACCTATGACGCCTTAATTTTATAAAGGAAAATAATAAAAACCTTTGAACTCCAAATATTAACAACTCCATCGGCACATCCTGAGGCAATCAAAGTCCCTAAATGATTGTATTCCAAGCATATCATAATTCCATTGTGCCCATGTATTGTGCTTGACGGCTTCTCGTGCTTCTGTAATGTTACCAACACTGGTTCTACCATATTGCCTCTGTCTCCACTTGACGATGACTGAGCAGCCTCGGATGAGTGGTTCTTATCCTCACTTTCAAATTGTTTATCACTAAGCAACATGACATTTTCCGAGTCTGGTTTCTTTTGTTTCTCTTTTTCATTGGGATAATGTTGATTCAGATTCCAAATATGGATATCTCCTTTTGTACATCCACTGTAGAAAAACGTAAATCGAGAGAGATATCTTTGAAATCGTGTTTCCTGTCCTCATCGATAATCCAACGAAAATAAAACAAACAGGCCTTTTCAACCGGCATGCTTAGTGAATGCATCTCTTTTGTGGTCTCTTTGTTGCCACTATGTTCATGGTCCATGAAAATGGTGACAACAAGAATTGCCATGCGCCAAGCATGCCGGTTGAAAAAGCCCCTTTAAATTGCAAATTGATAATGGATAACTTTATGCCTTCCTCATTGCAGACAAGGTTAAACATTTTAAAATGACGACTCCATGATCATGCCTCCTATAATACTGTATACGAAACTATAATATTATGTACATAAATAAATATGCCTGCATGAAACAAAAGAGTTTGCACTTTTTTACAAAGTGACTGGGAAACGTGGTTCTCGGGTTCCCAGGATTTGTCAAGGCCTACCATTATCTAAATACTTTGGTTTGACCTAGCCACAGTAAATTTTCTTATCTGATGAAAACAGACTCTCTAATGTCAGACAAAAATATTTATCAAAGGGTTTGCAGTTTTCACATTCTGTAACAAACGAAGATTATTCAATCATTTAACCAACAAGACAGCTAGAAAATAACAGAGAGAAGAAAGCACATTATCAAATTGTACAGCAACATGAAAGCATAAAATCACGTACGTGGCCAAAGTCAACTTCTGACTCCTTTCTGATGATGGTAGCCATGACAACACTGTAGGACTGCAGCAGACATGTCTCAATGAATGCACTAGATCCACACTGAGGTGATTCTGTCGCCAAATCTAAAACAGAAAGAAATATTTGCTGTTAGAAAGTAAGAAACAGTGCACTTCTTTTTAAATGAACATCTGGACTTCGATGAGGATCGATTCCAATAAAATATTTTTAGCAAGGTTCTAATGTAATACGATTATGCATCCTTTCATCCTAACGAAGGAGGGCTATGAAAGCGCGAGCAACTTCCTATTGTACATACAGTTGATTGTGGTATTGAAATAGTCCGGTATGGAGGCCAGAGTTTTCGGCACTCCCTTCCCCCATCAAGCAAAGATTCAAATTCTGTACAACAATTCAAGAATAAAATCAAATTTTGGAAAGATGATCATTGCAACGGCAGATTTTGCAAACAATACATTCCTCAGCTCGGCATTTTATAATTTTACACGTCTTATTTCTAATATGGATTTTATACGAATCTTGCAATTCTATTACTGATTTTAGCTTCGAATATTCTTTCAAAATTCGATAATTTGTTGGCTACAACAAGCTTTGTATTTATAGGTAAGTTGCCAACCTTAAATAAAATGATTATGATGATCGACGATACAAATATACAAGATAAATTAACTTCTTAGACTTTTGCACATACCTTAACAAGTCTGCTTTCTGCAAGCGTGGCAAAACAATCTCCATTAGCATCGTATTTCACCATATGTATCATATCCTGAACAAAATGAACAAAATAAACTTGAGAAAATTGTTCATTCAACCTAAGAAATGTTTACATTTGTCAGAGAAAAGTTACTTTTGTTCAAAATTTGAGAACCTCAGAAACCTTAGAAATCCTCCCACGAAATGTTTACAATGGTTGTTAGGCCAGAGCAGCTCTTTCTATCAAAAATTCTATTTGGTCAAGTTATCTTCAAAGTCATAAAAACCAAACAGATCAATAGCTGTGTCCACTGTTTCTTTCTAACGAAAGAGATTGTAATTCCCTTCCTTGACGTAGACTATTGCGTACAGTCAAGCGAGTAAATTTTGAGCAAACTTTAGCGCAGGAAATTTTTATCTTAAAATGTGCGCTCCACGGCAATAAAACATTTTCTCGGCCATTGAATGAATTTATGTAATTTATGTAATTTATGTAGTTTATGTAATTACGAACCTCATGAGCCTGGAAAGTCTTGACACTTTCAGTATCTTTCCTTCCCATTGCTATGACACCATCGATGTATGCAATAACATATGAATATTGTCTTCTGTACCATGCAATTGTGGAAACAGGCACTGTTCAAGAGAAAAGGAAATTCAGAGTCATGAGCCCTTATAATCATTTTGATGTTGTCAGTTTCGGTAAATTTTTCACAAGCTGCAAATCAGACATTTAAAGTTTTCATCTCTTGACATCGATTTTGAACAACTTTGATTAATTCATTTCGAAATATTTCAAGGTAATGTAAAGCTATAGGATCCTTGTCTAACACTTTGAAGCTTTTCAAAAATCGTATTTTGAAATAAATGAAAACAGTAGATATGTAAGATGGTAGTCTAAAATGCTTCACATGAAACCATTAGCGGATGCTTTGTTAAAATATTGGGGGCAACCGCATCCCCATGCCCCCACTGTTTGAAACATAACCTACCCTCTCGTTTGCAATGTTCAAGTTCAACCCGATTATAATGAATACAATCCTTCACTTCAATGATTGCCACAGATCCATCAATCCGTCCTAACATCAATTCATCTTTGCTTCGTACTTTCGTCAAACTTGAATCAGATATTGTTGGAAACGTCAAACACATCACGTGACTATGACTGATATCTACATGGGGTGTTCCCCCTGTTGTTGTCCAGATATTAATGAGATTCCCTTTAGTTGCTGCAACCAATGTCCCATGTGTATTGCATTGAAGGTTGCTTAATTTCGCATCTTGATTACTCCAATCTCGATGCCCGTGACTATAATCAGGGGCTGAGTAGAAATCAAATTTCTGCTGCATCATGCTTCTGCCACCTTTACCGAACTTCCAGATCAATGTTGTGTCTTCACCACTATAAAATGCATTATTAATCAAATTAATATTGCTAAAATTGATCTTATTATGACAATTAAAAGGACCAACATGTTTATCAGATTGGAGGTAACTGGATAGTTTCCACTGGACAACATAGACACAGTTCACAATCCAAAAGAAACAGTTTTAGAGTAGTGCAAACAAAATCAGAGTTTTGAGACCTTGTTTAATCGACATCTGACTTTGTTTAAAAGCTGAGGTCATTACAAAGTTTGAGCATCAACGATTATGTCTTTCCATGTAAAAATATTCTTCTTTTGATAAAACAATAAACGTGGAACTTTAAATAGACATAAGAAGAACTATTACTTCAATCTAGCTCCCAAACTCCTATCCTTGAAATTAAATATCATAGAACTGAAAACTAATAATAAAGGAAACTACCCCAACACCAAATGTAGAAGATGCAGGGTAGAGGAGGAGAAAATTGAGCACCTTTGGACCTGTGTAAAATTCAAAACTGTGTGAAAGCAAAAACTCTTGCAATCAACCGGAAAAGAGACTCGACAAAGATATGGGACCGATAGTGGTCCTTCCATTGAATCTAATTATTAAATGTATTAAGTGTATTCAAAACATTCACCAGTGTTGCTTTTTAGTAACTGCTTCGGAGTGGAGAATGGTGGTATCATCAATATTTTAATTATTTTATCATCATTATCATGATATGCAAGGTTGGCTACAGTTGGATAGCAGAGAATTAGGACCAACCTTGCCATCAGCAAATTCTTTGCAGGATTCCACAAACAACCAAAGATTTCTCCGTCTTCATTTTTGAAAGATGCAGTTGTACATTTGGGTAAATCACCTATCGAAATGAAGAAAAAATATTTCACAAGAATACCAAGCGATACAACAAAGTATTTTGACAAACTAGTTCACTTTTAAGTGCCTGGCTTTGGGAGAAAAATTCACTTCCAAACAACAAAGATTCCCATCTGTTAAGCACTTTTACTTTTAAAAAGATAGCATAAGTTTGAATTTATGCAATTTTGTCAAATTTCACCTATTCCCCCATCCTGCTTCGATCTTGATTAACTTAATCTCAGAAATTTGCGATTGCTGAAAACTCTTTTAGCACAACAGCAAAAAAGGAAGTTTACAGAGCATGTGGAACTATAAAAGAAGGTGCATAGTGGCTACAAAAGAAATGAAATAACGAACCATTTAAATCAGCTGCAGAAAGATTGATCCTCAGCTTGATTTTGTTGGCAACGGCTGCAAATATTTTGACCATTTCTGTTGCAGCCCATTGTCGATATTGAGATGGAAGATAGGCAGACAAGCAACATGCCGCCAATGAATTGATTAACTCTGTCAGGATAATGACTCTTTGCCGATCGTTTATCGACCTTGCAACTTCTGTCGAAAGAGAAACGAACGAAGCAGTTAGACAATATATCTTGTCACATGGTCAGTTAAATTGGGGTAAGGGGGCAATAGACAATTTTGTCTAAAAAACACAGGATTTTAGCCTTGATGTACACGGTTTTGAACGGTTGGGATGCAAGAACACAAAGTTAATCAATTTGAAGGAATATCATAAACGGTGAGGCCCAGTAATTAAGAAATCACTTTTTAGATACTCTTAGCTTTAATAAATTCTGAAATACCCCAGTTTATAAGATAGATCTTTGGCTACCATCAACGCTTCTGTTCCCTATATTTTGTTCCATATTCTGTACACTGTATTTAAATAGATATGTACGGTAGTTAATCTAGAATAGAGTATGGTTTGAAAATGTTCCCCTTGGAGGATCCAAACAAAGGAAAATTTATAATTGCGGGGCCTTTCTGTAACCTATATATCTGTGAAAACCCATGAAAAACAGACAGTTCCAATGTAGAGACAGCTATGATCTGATTTAACAAAATATGCTAAAACTATATTCGCAGTCGAAGCAAGCAATAACTCTGTGTCACATAGATGTTACCTTCACAACTGAAAATCTCAACCAAAGATTGGACAAATTTGAATTCTGCTCCTCTTCCACTCAAAAGATTTTCATGATCAGCTGAGCCTTCATTCTTTGAACGAACGTTTTTTCCTTTGCTTCCAGCATTCTTCGAATCTATATGAAATAATAAACAACAAAGAGAAATGTGAAAGGAAAGTCATTCATAAAATTGCGCCACTCAAAGACCACAAGAGAACGACGAGAGAGTGGGAATTTGACAAGTTCCAGATTTCTATTTTCAATTTCAATAATCACTCATCTATACGAGAACAAAAAGTCAAGAATTGATCAGAACAATTTTCATTTAAAATTCAATCCTGCTCGTCTCAATAGCTTTTCGTGTTTTTGAACAGCCTCATAATTTGAGAACTATGACTCGCCAAATAAGTGGTAGCACCATATCCTCATTTCTCAAGTTGTAGTATTTAAAAAATGTTCTGCATATTCCACATCTTTGTAGAAAATCACAGTTAGTGTATTTGTTATTTGTAAAGACTTCCGTTTCAAAAGATAATTTAAAACTATTGGCTTGGATCTAAGCCAAGAAAGCACGCCCAAGAACATATATTTCGTGCGAAAGGTCGCGAATCAAAACAACAATAACAAGTTTAGTACGACCTATTTCGCCCTGTCGCAAATCTCACCTAACGTATACTTTGAGATTAAATCTTGTCTCTGGTGGCTTTTTCATGAATGTTTTGAAAAAAATGTACAAAACCTACCTTTTGCTTCACGCAGTAATGCATCACTGCAATATTTGGCAACATCATTCATCGATTTTTCACTTTGACACAAAAATACTTTGACAGCAACACACATGACTTTCCACCCTGNAAGACTTCCGTTTCAAAGATAATTCAAAACTATTGGCTTGGATCTAAGCCAAGAAAGCAAGCCTCAGAACATATATTTCGTGCGAAAGGTCGCGAATCAAAACAACAATAACAAGTTTTGTACGACCTATTTCGCCTTATCGCAAATCTCACCTAACGTATACTTTGAGATTAACATGAATGTTTTGGAAACAAACTTACAAAACCTACCTTTTGCTTCACGCAGTAATGCATCACTGCAATATTTGGCAACATCATTCATCGATTTTTCACTTTGACACAAAAATACTTTGACTGCAACACACATGACTTTCCACCCTGATGCATGTCTCTGCGGAGCACCATTCAGTTCAGACTCAGCAAAACCACATCCAGAATCATTCGAAAACATTTTCATGAAGTCAACCAACGACTGAACATTATCAACACCAAGGTCATTTAACGCTGAACTGATTTCATCAAAACTCAGCGTCTTCACTAAACTATCCAGGATTGCAAATACGATTTGTTTTGAAACGATAATCTGACATGATCGTGCAACTCTTTCTAAGGCATATAATCTTGCATCTTTCTCTTTGAGACTGTTTGCTTGAACACCCAATGGCTTCATTAATGAACAATCCATAAAATCATCTTCCGAGTCTGCTTTCAGCAATTCTGAGTAGTTGAGTTCAACTGTTCTCTTTCCAAGGGGGTCTTGATTTGGGAATTCGACCAGTGGTGGAATATATTTGCAATCAGATAGGCCTAAATCATGAACCGCATTGCTTGTTTCTGCGGATGAAGGATCATTGTCTAAGACGAAAATCACTGGTTCACTTTGCTGTGTTGGAGTTATGCAAGATGGACTGCCTGTGAAAACGGAAGAACATAGCTTTGAAGAAGATTTCAGCTCAGTTCAGTTTAATTTCTAAAATTCCACTATATACAAAATCTTTCAAACTAACAAACGATTAACTAAACAATTATAACAAGTTACAAAAAGCAACAAAAGGTTAAAACGTCAAATATTAAAGAAATAGTAGAAGTTTGTATGGAGAGGAATTGCTTGAGGAGGAGCACTCTCGTTAGATAAACTAATGGAGGAGAGCGCACCCCTCGTGTTAAAAACCTATTATTCAATTAGCAAAATTTTTGAACGAATGTCTAGTGGTTGATTGATGCAAAAAGCTCAAAAGAGCATCACTTCTCCAGTAGAGTACCGAGCCGCAAACTCGAAAAAATCAAGATAGGTGAAAAACGAAGCCTTTGCAAACATTGTCGAAAGATTTTTGATTTAATTTCACCTCAGTTCGGCGTACAAAAAGTTGTTTGCCAAGAATTTGCTTATTTTTGAATTTTTTCTTATCAAAGTCTGTCTCGCATTAGATGTCAAGCGAAAATATCTGCGAATAAAAATAGTCAAAGACAAAGTGCTTTGCATTAGAGATTTTGCGTTATCGCAAATCTCAAGTGACATCTAATTTGAGACCAAATCTAGCAAACTACGACTATTTTGTCCCTGATTTAGCATAAAGATAACTGAGATATATTTCTGTCACCAAAATCATAGAATAGTTTTCTAAAAAGTATAAATAACAAAATTTTAGCCTACCTTCATCTTCTGTTTCCAACCCAAGCAAGTCAGGTGCTTCTGCAACCATTCTCAAATCAAACGGATGGCTAAAATAGAATAAAAATAATATTTCCAAGTGGCAATTTTCAAGAACGATTCATCTGGAAATTTTTATCATACTTGCAAAAGAACATTGCTAAGTTGAGGGAGTTGAACATTGCTTCGCAAATATTGCTAGCCTGTAACACGTAAACATTTTCTTTAAACTTTGTCTGCGTATCAAGGAATGTTTCATTTCTAGGGTCAAACAGAGACAATATACCGGGTGTCCCAAAAAAAGTATACCGATTTGGTCAACCCTGACGATCAGAATTCAGCATGAATCAAGCCGAAATCATTTTTAAAACATTACTCGATAGTTAACTTGAACATAGATACCTTGTTCGTTGACATTGGTGCTTTGAGAGTAGAGATATAAATCTTCAATGGACAATTTTGCCACCACCTCCCAACCAGAGCTTTGGCACTTTGGCCTTAGCAATATCCACAATTTGTTTCACTTAAAATGAATAACGTTTACTTCGGAGCTCCCTTGATGATAAGTGTCACGTAAATTATATTATGTGAAACGCATTTGTTGTGCAGTTTTTTATTTTTCTCCTCCTGGTTCAAATTTTTTGAAGTCTATTATTGACTTATTCGCTGTGCTTTAAGAATTTGCTTAGGCCAAAACGCCAAAGCTCTGGTTGGGAGGTGGAGGCAAATTTGTCCTTTGAAGATTTACATCTCCACTCTCAAAGCACCAATGTCAACAAACAAGGTATCTATGTTCAAGTTAACTACCGTGTAATGTTTCGTTTAGCTCAAACAATGACGTAATCAAAATTACTTAAAAAATAGCAATTTACGTTTCTGGTAATGTAGACAGGAATTTTCTCTCTTTCGCTTGGTCCATATATCTTCGACGGCAATTCATGCACAGTAAATAATACGGACTGCCCGTTCCGCAAGTTCCACCAAACCATCCATCCACATACTGCCCATTGCTACGGTATCCATGGCGACTGTTGCTAGTACCACATCCAGAATGCTGTGTGCGCATGTGCTGATTAAATGAGGTAACACTGCGTTGGCAGATCTCACAGAAAACAAGGTTTCCTCTAGAGGATTGATCTGAAGATTGACCTCTTCCATTGAAGTGACCTCTTCCTTCAACTCGTAACTATAAAAACAACGGACAATGATTAAGATTGATTGGTTGATTCTTTGATTGGTTGATTCTTTGATAGAATGATCGATCGATTGATTTATTCTTTCGTTAGTTGCTATACCCGTTTTAGACTGNGTTTTTTAAAGATGGAAATATTCAGTGACTGTTTAATGTCATTTGAGATTCCATGCCACAGTTTGCATCCCAAGAAGGCAATTCATTGCATGATCAACTCTTTCAAGCAGATCCACAACAAGGGTCTCCACGGACAACCGTAAGCAGGAATGACATACATAAGCATTCTGCCCGAATATGGCTGATTTTTGTGAATTTTCCTAACGTTCGGAGTTCGTCGCCCCCCCCAGCCCCTGGCTTGTACGCTTATGATAACATACATTACCAGCTAGCAAAATGGTAAGGTCTTATTCTTCTTAAAATTATAAAGTTTTGATTACTTCTCCGAATAACTGCCGAATCAATCCTTCTGATAGTGATCCAAAATGTAAGGCCATTGGATTTTCTTCATTTCCGCTATCAGTCTCACTTCCGGGTGATACGATACTTTCATATTCTTCGAATGCATTGTCTTCTTCTCTTTCTTCCGCATGATCAACAACTGAAACTTCCGCTTGCATCATGGGTACACTCGAATCCTCTTCTTCATTTAATGTCATGGGGCTCGCGTCTTCTCCTTGATTCTGATTTTCTGATTCCTGAATCAAAAATAGAATTGCTTTCGTAGAGTGCAACATGTTTCTATTTTAGCATTTTTTTTTATCGTATATTTTTACCACTAAATACCAACTATATTAAAATCATCGTATATTTCTATGAATGTTGATAAGATACGTCATGTAATTACTGTACCAATAACTGATCATTGATGACTAATGTTGAAATGATATACGATAAAAACCGATAAAAGACGATAAAAATAAGAGTCAACTTTAAGCTAAAATTTTGAAGTAAAATTTTCCTAAACTTCGCGAAAATTGCATTAAAACTGGGAAGAAAGATGTTTCAAAGTGCTGGGTGCATAGCATTTATATGGTTTTTGCATAGTACACGACCTGTTAATTGAACAATTTTCAAATTCTATATCCCAGAATTAAAAACCTTTGCTAGGCTAAGCTCAAAATTTGGTGATTCTTATATTCGGGGTTTTACTGTATTGCAACGCCGACCGAAAATAATTTGCTCATTTCCTTCGTACCTTCCCTCAATTTAATTTCATTAATGAATTAATAATACGCTGCTATTGCTTCACTTCCTTAGCATAATGTCAGAGAGAAAATTAGTACAATCTAAATTGTGAATAATTTTGTCTGCAGAATCAAATATCAATAGATTTCACTTACTCCTGCATCAGAAAATGGATGTTCCAGTAACCACGTGACAAGTGCATCCATTCTTTCATCACCATGAGTTGCTTGAAGCGCCAAATTGATGTGCCTCCTTGTGAACCCCATTTCAAGAAGAGGCTCGACAGCAGTTGGTAATTCCTGTTCACTCACTGCACCAGCCGTTGCTGTTGTTGCTTCTGTAGTTGCTATGGTTGCAGGCCTGCTTGGCTCATGTCGCCTTCTTCGGATATTTCTAATATCAGAGATTTCATCAGTTGAACTTTGAGTTGTCCCTAATGAGGGTAAACGAAAATGGGGGCCTGGAGTTCTTCCTAAAACAGTAGGGCGTGGAAATCTATGCTCGTCGTCTCGCAACAAAAACGCTTCATTTCGTGGAGGAAGCCTTCTTAAAGCTGCGGGCAAGCGGCCACCGGCAGTGTGCTCTCGATCAAAAGTGACATGCATATCTCTGCTGCCTCTGTCAAATAATCCTGAATGGCGCTCTTGGCTTGAAGATCTTGCTGGGCGCCGTTGCCTTAGTTCACTGATTGGAGTGATGGGGCTTCGTGCGATGGCACGCCGATGGTGCACTGGTCTAAATTCATGGACAGTTTCTGCTTCAAGGTAATCTGAGAAATCTGGAACAGGCATGCTCATTATTGCACGGAATAAATCTGAAGGACCATCTTTAATTTCGTTGGAGCTTTTAGGTTTAGTCGTAGGCCCATCTGTTGTTGTNAAAACATTGCAGCGGCTTGTTCACACAAACAACCAACTCTCATTTCATTATCAAATTTTTAGGCTCCACGCAGGCTACAAATTTTGGACCACTTTCTAACTGTCAACTTTCTTGTTTTGTATATCTCAAACAAATACCAGGGGAGCAAACAAGTGAAAAGAATGCTACAGATTAGAAGCTGGATTTTACGAAACTGAATAATCTCCAACTAAGGTCTGTAATAGCAATTATTTCTGGGATGAATCTTGATTTGGGCTCTCAAAACAATAGTCGAATCAGACATGATCCTGGCGTAAAGATCCAAACTGGGGGGAGGGGTATTGTATTGAAGGACATGCCTATCAGATACCCAAACGAGGCTGCATGATCAACTCTTTCAAGCAGATCCACAACAAGGGTCTCCACGGACAACCGTAAGCAGGAATGACATACATAAGCGTTCCGCCGGAATATGGCTGATTTTTGTGAATTTTCCTAACGTTCGGACTTCGTCGCCCCCCCCCCAGCCCCTGGCTTGTACGCTTATGATAACATACATTACCAGCTAGCAAAATTGTAAGGTCTTATTCTTCTTAAAATGAAACGAATATAAAGTTTTGATTACTTCTCCGAATAACTGCCGAATCAATCCTTCTGATAGTGATCCAAAATGTAAGGCCATTGGATTTTCTTCATTTCCGCTATCAGTCTCACTTCCGGGTGATACGATACTTTCATATTCTTCGAATGCATTGTCTTCTTCTCTTTCTTCCGCATGATCAACAACTGAAACTTCCGCTTGCATCATGGGTACAGTCGAATCCTCTTCTTCATTTAATGTCATGGGGCTCGCGTCTTCTCCTTGATTCTGATTTTCTGATTCCTGAATCAAAAATAGAATTGCTTTCGTAGAGTGCAACATGTTTCTATTTTAGCATTTTTTTATCGTATATTTTTACCACTAAATACTGACTATATTAAAATAATTGTATATTTCTATGAATGTTCACAAGATACGTCATGTAATCACTGTACCAATAACTGATCATAGATCACTAATGTTGAAATGATATACGATAAAAACCGTCATTTTTAAAAACGATAAAATATAACAATCACCTTTAAGCTAAAATTTTGGAGGAAAATTTTCCTGAACTTTTTGAAAATTGCATTAAAACTGGGAAGAAAGATGTTTCAAAGTGCTGGGTGCATACAGCATTTATATGGTTTTTGCATAGTACACGACCTGTTAATTGAACAATTTTCAAATTCTATATCCCAGAATTAAAAACCTTTGCTAGGCTAAGCTCAAAATTTGGTGATTCTTATATTCGGGGTTTTACTGTATTGCAACGCCGACCGAAAACAATTTGCTCACTTCCTTCGTACCTTCCCTCAATTTAAGTTTACTAATGAATTAACAATATGCTGCTATTGTTTCACTTCCTTAGCATAATGTCAGAGAAAAAATTAGTACAATCTAAATTGTGGAGAGCTTTGTCTACAGAATCAAATATCAATAGATTTCACTTACTCCTGCATCAGAAAATGGATGTTCCAGTAACCACGTGACAAGTGCATCCATTCTTTCATCACCATGAGTTGCTTGAAGCGCCAAATTGATGTGCCTCCTTGTGAACCCCATTTCAAGAAGAGGCTCGACAGCAGCTGGTAATTCCTGTTCACTCACTGCACCAGCCGTTGCTGTTGTTGCTTCTGTAGTTGCTATGGTTGCAGGCCTGCTTGGCTCATGTCGCCTTCTTCGGATATTTCTAATATCAGAGATTTCATCAGTTGAACTTTGAGTTGTCCCTAATGAGGGTAAACGAAAATGGGGGCCTGGAGTTCTTCCCAAAACAGTAGGGCGTGGAAATCTATGCTCGTCGTCTCGCAACAAAAACGCTTCATTTCGTGGAGGAAGCCTTCTTAAAGCTGCGGGCAAGCGGCCACCGGCAGTATGCTCTCGATCAAAAGTGACATGCATATCTCTGCTGCCTCTGTCAAATAATCCTGAATGGCGCTCTTGGCTTGAAGATCTTGCTGGGCGCCGTTGCCTTAGTTCACTGATTGGAGTGATGGGGCTTCGTGCGATGGCACGCCGATGGTGCACTGGTCTAAATTCATGGACAGTTTCTGCTTCAAGGTAATCTGAGAAATCTGGAACAGGCATGCTCATTATTGCACGGAATAAATCTGAAGGACCATCTTTAATTTCGTTGGAGCTTTTAGGTTTAGTCGTAGGCCCANGTGACATGCATATCTCTGCTGCCTCTGTCAAATAATCCTGAATGGCGCTCTTGGCTTGAAGATCTTGCTGGGCGCCGTTGCCTTAGTTCACTGATTGGAGTGATGGGGCTTCGTGCGATGGCACGCCGATGGTGCACTGGTCTAAATTCATGGACAGTTTCTGCTTCAAGGTAATCTGAGAAATCTGGAACAGGCATGCTCATTATTGCACGGAATAAATCTGAAGGACCATCTTTAATTTCGTTGGAGCTTTTAGGTTTAGTCGTAGGCCCATCTGTTGTTGTTGTTGTTGTTGTTGCTGTTGCTACCTCGATGGTGCTACTAACATCTTCAACCTCGTTCTTGCTATCCTCGTTTTGAGAAGTCAATGATTCATCTAAGGAAACAGAATCCAGTTTGTTTACAAAAGAGGAAGTGTTATCACATCAATTTAGATTAAAAGTTAATATACCGTTGCTTTCAATTAGCTACCATGAACTGCTTCAAAAATAATTTTCGATTACATGGAGATAACTCTTAATGCGCAAAAAGCCTGCCCCCATTGCGCCTGCCACTGTTTTTCCTTTCGACACAAATAAGCAGAATCATACATATACACATACAAACAATGGTACACAGTTATAGAAGAGTCGATATCGAACCATACAAACATAAGAATATGTTCATAAACTCACAGCAGCAAAATCAAAACACTTTGAGATGAAGCAAGCTTTTAGTTTATCCTCAGTCTTTTTAGATATCATCTAACTTACCATAAGTGTTTTCTTTGACAGCCGTTGTCACTTTGCAAAGCAGAACAGATAAACATCTCTCAAGTTCTGAAATTTTGAATTCTTTGCCCAATGGATTCTTCTCCAGACTAACAATCAACGCTTGATTAAACAGTTTTCTAATCACTTCAGTATCAAAGCGATCACGATCTGTATCACTCCTGTCACAATGGCTTTGATTCTTTGATTTGCATTTCTGTAGATGATAATGCTTGAAAATCAGATCGCAAAACATTTGTGACGTAATCAACTTCAATACTGATTTCAACGCACAAAACATGACTTGTGTTTCTGTAACGAGGTCTAGCTCCTTCCTAGTGGCTCTGACGTCATCCTTTGATTTGCGCAGTGCTTCAAAGCAACTTCTTGATGGTGGTGATTCATATGTTTCACAGCTCAGACTGATGACAGTTTTAAAAACTTCTTTGAAGAAAGAGATTGATTCGATGATATGGAAGGTTGAATTTGTGATAGGCTTGAGAAGAAAACTTTTGTACAGACTGAAATATAAAATAAACAGGACGTAAACAACGTGACCTTTGTCGTGACCTTTAAAGCCTCATCAACAACAATTTTTTTAAATCGCTAAAAATAAATCTAAATGACTAAAGTCTGCCTGACATTAGACGTCAGGTGAGATTTGCTATAACGCAAAACTTTCTCATGAAGATTCTTCAATTACTTTTGTTCGCAGATTTTCGCCTGACAGCTAATGTGAGACAGGCTTTACACGATACATAATCTTTAGTAAACATCATTCTGAGAACCTGCATTACGAAATTTCCATTTGATCAAAACTGGTGAAAATACTTCTTGTAGCAGTAGCCAGCGCATGCCTGCATTGCTATTTGATTCGACTGAGCAATAATAGCTGGAGGAACAGAAAACAAAGAATTAATAGGCAGGTGTTCTTGATTNATAGAAATTATCAACTGTTATTGCAATTTATACTTCGCTACACGCTGCAATGCTATTTGATTCGACTGAGCAATAATAGCTGAAGGAACAGAAAACAAAGAGTTAAAAGGCAGGTGTTCTTGATTGCTGTTCAGAATTACTCAATATCTTTATTCATATCACGAGTTAAATAAACAAAACACAATATCTGGAGGACGAGGATAAAGCTGATTTTACCCATTTTGTTTTCCTTGATCCAATTCTTGTACTCTAACAAGTGAGCAACTTCCACTAACTCCACCCATGACATATCCTTTAGTGGTGCTGCTTGTACATAAACTGCCGATTCTCAACCCGCTGTCTAAATCACCAATGAAACCAAGCAAAGCGAATAGTTCAGGATTCGTCATTTGGAAGTTGTTTTTTAAATCTTCTTCCTGCAAAAAATATTTGCATGCTACTTTATTGGCTCAGTTTTATCTTTATCTATTTGCCAGTGTCAACATCCAATTACTAGCATGGCCAGCCAAGTGGCGCATCCTCCTCCTCAGTTTCTTGCCGAACAAAATGAAATCCGCAGAAAACTTGAAAGCTTTCAACGTAAAGCAATGGAATGGCCCAGAATGTAAATGTAGTGCCTGCAATAGTCTTATTTTAATGTTATTCAACAGTAAGTTTGTACATATTTTGATTTTATTCGATTTAACAACAACAACAACTCTTTAAGGATTGAAGATTACGCAGCGAAACAACAATATTTAAAAAATTGTAGCTAAGAAATTGGCACACAAAAATCAACTAAAACTTCTGTGCAGCAGAATTCGATTTTGCATTTCAAAAAGCAAACACACACATACACAATTATGCTTATAGTTTGTTTTTAGCCATCCAACGTTCCCAACTGCAAAATATTCATCGGCTACTGAACGATAGAGATATAAGTCCATGCCAAGTCCTTTAGGACGCGCTATAACAATATAACAAGTAGCATTCAAGTGTTCTTACCAAGAAGCCATCTTTTGAAACAGATCCAAGCTTTTTGCACAAACGTAAGAACTGAGCTTCAATTTTCTCTTTCCAGAAAGGTGCTTCATACAGTTTCCTCAACAATGCAATTGTTTCTTCAGCGATAACAAAGGACGAAGGAGCACAATGTGGATCTCCAGCGTAAAATGAATTTCGGTTTGTGAATCGTTTCATTTCACTGATTGTCACCTTCATGGAAATAAGACAAAAACTAACATTATGAAAGTCACTTTTGAAGCAAATAGATCAGGCCTTTAAGACGATTTGCGCTGTTAATTGTGAGAATTTGGGGCTGTTATGTATTAAGGCTGTCGAAACTATTGGAAAATGTTTACCAAATCTATTTGCAAAGTCGATTATTGTTCACAAAACTTCTACGACAAATGGCTTAATGCAATTTAAGGATTTGTCAAAAAATGCATTTTCCCTACTATAGTCTAGGAATGACGATTTTAGGTAATGCAATTCCAATGACTTTGAAACTTTCTGCCACGTAAAGTCATTGATTATATCATTGTGTAACTACAGACTTTCGAGGTATGACTGAGTGCAGAAGTTCCAAAAATATATATTTTTTATGACTGGAGGCTCGTATGCAAGACAAATCGTAATATGACAGCCATTGATATGGAGTCACTTCAGTCTCAACTATACATACAACAACATACGGACAATCATTTATTCAGCAAACTCAATTTCATTCGAAAAGGAATTATATAAAAATGGGCAAGAGTTTCATACCTTTCCATTTGGGGCATTGCTGTAGAAAATCACACAAGGATAGAAATCAACATATGGCAAATTGTGGAAGGCAACTTTTGGCTCCTGAAAATAAAAATAAAATATTATTTCTGTAAAAAGTATAAAATGAATTTGTGATCAAGACGATTTGTGATCAAGGCACACCAAATTCCTACTTTGGAAAATCGCGCAAGAAACGACTCTCTTCAAAGAGAATAAAATGATGAATGAACTTCTGACCAACCAGCTAAAATGATCAATTTACTGTAAATGGTGGATAAGATCAAACTGCATCAAATTAAAGATCTGGTATGAAATTTGGTAAAGCATATCGCGGGTAATACCTTTGGGCTTCCAAAACGTGGTCTTGAAGCCACAACAATGTGCGTGAAAAGGAGATCTTAAACCCTTACAAAAACCAATGAACTAAACAAACAACAACTCACTTCTCCGTTCTTTCCAAATGACAGTATTCTCGAATCCAAATCTAATATACATGTTACATAATCTCCTTGACTGAAATTCTCAAATATTTCATCTGATAACTGGGTTCCAGCATGGTAGACAAGACCACTGTACGCGCGATAAACCCAAATATCATCAGACGTCTTGTAGCTTAAATCTTCATACGGGAACTTTGTTATGCCAATGCACGTTCCCTCGTTTCCTTTTGTCTCGTTATTGATGAAGACCTAAAGATTGCAAAATATGAATCGAAATTTGAGTTTCGGATACCATTGGACTATGGAAGTGATCAATGGAAAGAGATCACAACATGCGATTAAACCTTGCGAAGGAAACCTTCATGGGTAAAGATATCGTCTGCACAGTTATTGATAAGAGATCCCAATTGTTCCAGAATTCATTCCTTATAAGTCTTGACGGAGCTGAAGTACACTTATGCATTCTTATGTGAGAGGAAATTCTTTACGATTCGAACGATGGTTTGTATATCCGAAATCAAGGATTTTGCATCACTTCAAATTTACTTATATTTCAAGTGTTCAGAAAACATCAGCAAGAAAAAGTGCCAAAATACTTCGGTCTTTCAGCTATTAACTAGAGTTCAATTCATTGCAATCCATCCTGCTCTATGTAAGATACATTTGAAAATGCACCAGCTCTTCTAAGCACTCGGTATAACCCATTTCAATCGCAAACCCAAGAAAATCTTTCATGACTTTACGGATGAACCTGCTAATTTTAAAGACACTCTCGTCACACTTTTACAGCAACTAAACTTACATTCCATTGATAACATCCTGACGTCATAGCATGTTTAACCAAGCCAACTGCTTTACCATTGGTCACATGTTTGACAGTATTTCTGTTCTCAACGCTACAGCCTTTACTTCTAATTGGATCAAAATCAACTTGAATGCAGTTTGAATCATCTGAAGGTGATCTTGTCCAGTATGATCGTGGAGACATGCTTTTATCTTTAAGGGTTCTTTCCAAATGGCGTTTGGGATGATGGTTAGTAATCCGGATATAATCTGGCAGAAAACAAGGCGAAAATTTAGCACTTGTTAATGTTAGATTATTTACGAGTACTAACATTCGCTACCATCTGATTACAAAAACCAAAATACCAAAACCAAATAAAAACTTTCAAATGACTAGCCAAAAAAAATTGAGTTTTCCAGTCGTAATACTTTTTTCAGAATGCAAATCTGTTTGAAAGCAAAGAAAATATTAAAATTCCATTGATTTACCTAAATGATTTCATGATGCATAATTGAGGCGGACTGTTTGACTGTTGCAACAAAGGTTCCGGATCGATCCCGTCTCTTGAATTGTGTAGTCCTTAGGCATGCAAGACCAATACATCCAAGATCCTCCTCCCTACTGACTGGCGTGTAACATTTGTGATTTCGTCCAAATATTTGTCACGTAACGAAAATGTTTACTGGTACCCAAGACGAATTTTCGATGTCTCAAGCACACCTTATTTGCCACGGAAATGCAAAATAATGGGTCTTTCTTGCAACATTTTCGTGTTATTACGGGGCCTGCATAACAGAACTATGGTGGACTTTTTTACCTGTTCATCCTTGTTCTCTTCAAAGTTTTCTTCTGATACACTTGGCAAAATCACTTTCAACAATTTGACAGCGAGTAGTCTTGTTCTCACGTTGTAATCTGGTGTTGCTGCAAATCGAGAAAGACAAAAATGATTGCATGACTCGGTCACATCGCAAGTGCATACAAAAATATCAATCCATGGCAAATAAATGCAAACATGCGGGGGTTATGTTGAACTTACCGCCACAAAAATGTGAGATCGTATGAAACGATACTGGTTAAAAACAAGGAGGTATCTGGCTCCCTGCTTAAAACATGGCTAATAAGCAACAACTTATCTCGCAATTAAAATACAACAATACTCAAGTAAAACTCTGGCGGTTGAGAAATAATGCATTACCATCTACAATTTTCATACCGTCAAAAGTAGCCAATATTGGCTGTCAGGGCTACCATGTTTCAAGAATTAAAGGTGAAAGAAAAATAAAGAATGAAAGATAGACCTGATCGGCGAAGGTTTGTTTACACCCACTTCAAGTCAAAAGATCAATCTCTTGATAAAACATCTTTTGATTTATTTGACATAATTTCGTGCCATGTAAACTTGTGCCAAGAATGCAAAAAGTAGAATAATACTACAACTTCCCAAGAGTATGGTCACATGACTTAAAATGGGTAAAACAAACCTTGGCCAATTTTGTCTTTTCAAGAAAATGGTGATTCGAATTATGGAATAGATACAGCAGTGCTAAAGTAAAATTTTCTCTTATTTGTATATTCTTGAAAATGTTCAGACTAAGGTTCTACCAGCACCAAATATGTTCTGAACTACAAAGCGAATATAAAGTTTGTTGCATACCTGCAATATGGAGTAATTTTTCAGCAAATCCATGTTCAACAAAATGCTTTCTTGATGCCACATTTAATAAACAGAATCTTTTTGTAAATATAAGAAATTCGCAAAATGACAATTCTCCATCAGATCTTGTTCCAGCTTGATTTTGCAATTCTTCAAAAAAGACCATTTGCATCTTGATAAAATGATCAAGGCATCCACTCGATGTATTCTCGTTTATCCTGTCGAAATTCAACAGATATAAATATCACATTGAGTTATTGAACAATTTGCTTGAAACTTTCGTCTTACACTAGTCACAGCCAGTTGTCAGAAAAGATCAAAAAGCGAACAAAAAACGAGATTAAAAACTGTGCACTGATTTGAAATCAGTCAATCAGAGTGAGCACTTAAGTTTAAATCAGAGCACAGTTTTGTTCTCTTTTCTCCTCTTTGGGTTCTCCTCTATCAATTTGCTTTCACTAGTCTCAGATGAAAATATTTTGCAAAAGGTTAAACGAAATTTTCAAGTTTTGTGTTACATCAAGACCTTGTAAAAAGAGATTTGTAACTAACAACTGCTCCCTAGATCCTTTCATACAACAGCACTTTTAACATTTGTTTCCTTCGTAAACTGTCTTTTGCTCTTCCGCAAATAAAAATTCACTTCAATTGTATCAAACAAAGCATAAGGGTTTACCATTTCCTGGTAGCAAAGGCCAGATGGGACACGATATTACAATGTCTTACGAGTAGTACATTAAATGTGTGAAGCTTTAGACCATCTTTTATCTGCTATTCACAAATCATAAGGGTTTACCATTTCCTGGTAGCAAAGGACAGATGGGACACGATATTACAATGTCTTACGAGTAGTACATTAAATGTGTGAAGCTTTAGACCATCTTTCATCTGCCATTCACAAGAAATAAAGTGTTTACAATTATATGATAAAGTCTTGTAAGAACTTATTTTTTACTAATTTCTAAGAATTTAAAACATTTTTGGAGAGAATTCTACTCACCCGATTTGAAGCAGCAGAGATGTGAATAGGACATCACTAATCTCCTGAATTTTCGATGGAGAATTTTCAGATTGACGCTTCCTTAAACCCGGCAGCACATATTTGTAAATAAGGACATCTAAAAGTTTGGTGTTTAAGAGGAGATCTTCGTGATTCTGTTGAATCTTTGTTGAGCATAATCCCATCATGTATACACACAGGAACACTTCTGTATAACCTGAAATTACGATATTTCAAAAATGCTACAAAATTCAATTCTTACAACAAGATATCAACGAAAACAGAAAAGCAATATGACAACGCAAGAAAAACACAACATAACTTTCAAATTAACTATCAATATCATCGTTCCTTTCCTTGCAGTTCTTATCCAACGATCTACATTCTTACAGTAAAATATTAAAAAATTAGAAGTAGATATATGAAGATTTTCCAACGGAAACATAGTCGCTTTGCCTAACCTTCAAATATACAGACTCCTTACTTTATACAGAACGCAATTGCCCCTGGCCTCTCATTTAGCTCAAGCATAAGAAAGATGTACACGCAAAGTCATCAAGCGAACTACAAAGCTGGTACGCCAATTCAAGCTTGGTCATTTAAACATTATATGGAGTAATTTAAATGGCCTAAGAACTCCTCATCATTTCATCCTGCAAAAACATTCGACGCCATAGAAGGCTGCTTGTGATTGGGGTGTGTATCAAAATTCAATGCAAGCTGTATTAACACGCTTGGGAATTCATTTCATTGGCAAATTCGTTGGCTGTATGATCGGGAAGAAGATAAATCCATGTACTGATTTCACATTTGATAATAATGGAAAATAACAATGAATGTAAAATATATGCAACCAAGAGAGAGAACCACCTTGTTGAGTTGTGTTATCAGCATCACAAATGTGCTTCACGATGTTGTTGAGATAATCTTTTGCTGATTTCTCAAACGTCTTTAATGTTTCTGGCTTTGCAAGTTTCTGGTGTAGCTAAAATAAAAGGCACTGATTTACTGAATCATACAAGATTTCGAAAGACATAATGAGTTATAGATTAGGGAGAGGATAGTAACTAGCCAATCGAAACAGTAGAGAAGGTTTACATTATTCACAATCGCCTACATAATCCCTCTATAAGTGAGCTTCTAATGCAACTAGAATATAGAAAAACCACTGTCATGTTGAATAACTTGGAAGAGACGACTCAGAAAGAAGACATTTTTCACATGCCACTTACGCCCATTTATGACACGTAGTCTATAAAAGCAACAACGACACGAACAATAAACGATTACAACAACAACATAAACACAATGACGTTATATATGACAACTACAACTCGCATAAGAGTTTTCGTGGGGCAACTTAGTGAGGGGTAATTACAAACTAGGGAAAATAACTATTCAGAAAAAGATTTCCATGACCATTATCTTTAAAGAGGCTTGGAACGGCCCTTGTGCCCCTTATGAAGAGAGATTAAGCTTTTACAAGTCACCTAACAGAACAGCATATGCCTGGAAAGCATAATCAGAAAACTGACTCCTGTTGAGGAAACAGACACCAAGAGCTTGAGAAAAGATTCAGAAAAACAAAAACAAAAATCAGGTTTTATGGAAAATTTCTGCTCACCCTCCATCCAAAAAATGCTTCTTCTCCAATGTTTTCAGCAAGAGGACCAAGGCCATAACATCCAAGCAAGAAGTAGAGTTGAGTTGAAGGAAGTAAGCCTTGCATGCAAATTATCTGCTTCTCTTTGTCAGTGTCTTCATCAATAGATTCATTGACAGAGAAGAGGTTGAATGATGATAAACAGTTTAATGCTTCGATGCGTCTCTACGAGAAAGATAATAAAACATGGTGAGATTGTACCAAGAGAGATGAGCAGAAAGAGTTCTGTCCAGAAAAAATCATCGCTATCGAAATAGCGTTGACATCATCCAAACTTAAGCATGTGAAATTGAATTCGATATTGTCTTGAAAATCTTTTGCAGCAGTGACCAGAAAATCAATGTTGTTGCAGCTTTCTTTAGATCTCGTGAAAGGACTGCACTGGTCAGTTTTTACATGCTAAAATCTTTACAAATATTTACGTCATGAGATTTGAGGAACAAATAGACTCCTTTCAGTTTGGGGTTCTATCATGAAGTTCTAATATTGTCTTTAAGTCATCTTTTGAATGAGAGAGCGGAAGAGACAAGGTTTCTAAATTGGGAAATATGTGCTGCCAAAATCCGTTTTCCACTTTTGAATTAAAGGAAGAAAAAGTTTCTAAATTTTATACTTCATCTAATGACAATTCCATGCAATGTCTGAGTAGATCATAACATGAAGCCTTCAGTGAAATATGGAAAACATTTTAAAATTATATGCGAATCATGCGGTGAAATGCTACGCGTTCTTCTGAAAACTGAGCGGCAGTCTCATCTGATCGTATTCTCCACCTGGACAGAAAATCTCTTCAGCTGAATCGAATTGGATAAATTGCGTAATCAAGCCGATGTAGGATTGCGTAAAATAAAAGTTTTCGGATGAATGAGCAGACAAGACCATTTTCAAATGAAGTGAGCATATACTGTTATGGGTTTATAGAATAACTTACTTCTGCCCTTTCCTGATGTTTCTTGATAGTCGTCAACAAAAAAAGGAGTGATACATTCTCGACTTCATCATCTCTCGGTTTTCTCTTTTCATCTTCATTGGAAACATGTTGGTAAATATCTTTGAAGAGAAAAAGCTGTAGTTCTTCAACCCCTCTTCTGACATCATCTTCTTTGCGGTCAGTTTCGTCAATACATGGCTTCAAGCATAATAACACAAAAAGGCAATTTTGAACAATGAGTGAACATTTTTGGACCTGATCTGTAAAGAGGAGAAAATTTTGACGAGAACACACGCAGTAATAGACAAGTAGAAAGCCTATTAGGAAGCAAGCTACTTAACATTTTCTTCGTTGCATGGTGTTAGCATTCGAATATAAACTTTCTACTGCTATCATAATTCGATCTATAGCTCTTGATAGAAATAACGTGTATTTGTGTATTCCTCTGAGTGCAGAAATCTTTATAATTTGATCGAATTGTAAAGATTCACTTTTATCATATAAATATTGAAGTTCATTTCCTACAGAAGTTATAAAAATAAATAAAGATATACCATAATATATACATCAGATAAATAACAAAAGGAAATATGTTAGATTCATCATTGGCAAAAAACTGAAACTATTAAACTATCTAACTAGGAAACTATTACATGTTAAGAACCTATTAAGAAACGATTGAAAGTCAATCAAATGAACTATATTGAAGACTATATCGAAGTTACAGCCCCTTTCCACACATTTCAAAATTCACATTCACCCGTTTTTCTTGTGCTCCGAAAAAATATAAGAAAAATCACAATCCACCCTTTCGGCAAGGAACCAAAGTTGCTTCATTCAAATCTATCCAGCAGCTCGCAGAATGAAATGATCAAACGCTGATATTTTTTGGCGCGTCTGCAACATGAATCTTGGTCAGCACGTCAACTGACTGAAAACATACCTTCATTCATCGGACATTCTTCATTCATCGGACATTCTTCGATCTCTCCAGCAAATGAATTCCGATGATCTATAAATGATAGCAGCATCGTTTCCGTTGAAATAGCAGCATCAAATAGAATTGGCAAAAATTTGCTGAAAAATAAAATAGTTTACATGTTTATCTGTTTATAGGTTTTATCATAGTAAGAAATCGCAGATTACGTCATCGAAAAATCAACTGTACAAAATAGTCAGAAATGCTGGGGCTAAGACTTGACTTAACTTGACTTGCTATGACATTACTTTATTGGACTATACTGGACTATTTTGGATTATATTGGACTATACTTGACTTGACTTGACTTGATTGGACTGGACTGGACTGGACTGGACTGGACTGGACTGGACTGGACTGGACTGGACTGGACTGGACTGGACTGACCTGACCTGACATGACTTGATATAACTTGACTCGATGTAATGGACAAATAAGACTACATGTTTTTAAGTCAACAACTTTATTTTGATATCTTGAATTTGAATACCTTTCTGTTTTTGACTCAGCAGATACAGCACAATGTTTCATCAAAGCAGCGAGGACATATTTCACCGTTGTTTTAATCATATCCATTGGCTTTTCTTCTTCTGATAACANGAAGGTGAAGGTGAAGTTGCGTTTTTAGTGCCAAGCGCTGGGATCGCAGAAGTAGAGAAGACCTAATCGAGTCCGCGACCCCTTGCCATGACGCTCAAATGGTGGGGCTCTACCTGGGATCGAACCCTGTCCGCCTGACTGTTATGGCTGCAAAGTCAGAGGATTACACCACTGCGCCACAACACCTTGGATTATATTGGACTATACTTGACTTGACTTGACTTGACTTGATTGGACTGGACTGGACTGGACTGGACTGGACTGGACTGGACTGGACTGGACTGGACTGGACTGGACTGGACTGGACTGGACTGGACTGGACTGACCTGACCTGACATGACTTGATATAACTTGACTCGATGTAATGGACAAATAAGACTACATGTTTTTAAGTCAACAACTTTATTTTGATATCTTGAATTTGAATACCTTTCTGTTTTTGACTCAGCAGATACAGCACAATGTTTCATCAAAGCAGCGAGGACATATTTCACCGTTGTTTTAATCATATCCATTGGCTTTTCTTCTTCTGATAACACTTCTAAAGAAAAACAGTCAATATCACAACAAATGATACACAGTAAGAACCACAAGTACAAGAAAAACGAAACGAAGAGGTGTAATTTGTGCCAAACGGGAAGGATTTGCATTAGCAAAGCCGACAAGACCAACCTACTCAACAAGAGATCAGAGTTAATCTCCAAGTGCCGCCATGAGAACAAATACTACCTAATTAATTTTAAAAAGGACCCCATGTAAAGAATAGTTCTAAGATTGTGTCATTATCATATGTAACGTATAAATGCGTAAAATTGAGTAAAATGTTTCAGTTGTCTGATGATCGCTTTATAGCGTGGAACTCCGAGCAACAACGAAGAATGTAGTCTTTCTTATTTTCTTACTCTTGTTATGATTCGCTCTGTCTACATGGCTGGCATAGGTTGGCATTGAGCACTGTTCAACCAGTAAAGACACATACAACCTATTGTAATTCTAGGGTTTAAAATTTCAAAAAAATAATGCATATTAGAGGGCACATTACTATACAAAAATCATATAAATGACATGCTTATGCATCCACCACTTTCAAACATCTTTCCCTCCAGTTTTAATTCAATTTTTACAAAGTTCACTAAATTTTCCTCCAACATTTTAGTCTGAAGGTTCTTGGAAGTTTCATTTCTTGTATGCGGGTTTTTATTGTATAAAAAGCGATATTAACGGTATGGTAATAAATTTCAAGACTTGACAAAGAAATATAAGTTGTCAAGTGTTTTCAATGCATTTCTTGTAATTTTTATGTAAGTATTCAGCAAGTCTTTGCAGGTATTGTTTATCTTTATTTGTGAATAGAAAAATACAATAAAACAAAATATCTTGATCAACAAGATTCAGGTCTCTGATATGGCAACATGATGTGGTACTCAAGAATAGATTTCCTACCTTCAGCTCAGAGAAAGATAAGTTCTTCTGCTCTCTGCCTATTTTGATTAAATCGAGTGCAATCAGGATTGAAATAAGTTTTTTATAACCGCAAGATTTTTGTCGTATCAGAGACATGATTCGTTCGCTTTGCAAAGTGCAGTCTTGCTTCCAGAAGCCCTACTTCAGAAATCTCTTTAATACACAGTTTTCTCTGAAATTGGTCACAATGTGATTCTACTTCATTTACTTTCATGCAAGTGAATAAAAATCTTCGATTCGAGCTAGAATTGACACAATTCTATTAGAATAAACTCGTTTAGGAATCAGCTCTATTTTCACAAAATTTGTGTTTTTGGTCTTCCTGGTTTCAAATTTGATTTCGCTGCACGATGTTGCACTTTCCATGAAAAAAATTTCGAACTGACTGTATTACGTAGAAAATGCATTATTGCTTGAGCATGAAAGATCAAACGCATACAAATTATTACCTCTTAATTGGCAATATTCTTCAAAATCTCTCCATAGAGACTTTGCATTCAATTGGGTAGGTCCATTTGCCAAATCAAAGTAACAATCATTTCTAACCGCGATTGCAGATTCTTTGAAATCCTTGAGGTTTTCGTGCGTGAAATTCTCCATCAATTCAATCATTGTTTTGATGAAACAATCTGAAATATGGATATAGGTAATAAAAAAAGTTAGATGTCTAATATAAATATCGATCAAGATATCTAAAGATAGATATTGTCCGATTGCAATATTAATTATGCGTAATGTGTGAATAGTTTTCGCTACAAATTCTCACTTGTGTGATAGTTCCTTAGAGGAGGATGAGACAAGCTCGTCTCGAAATATCCTATAATAACAACAAAATGACCTAGTCAACTAAATTTGTCGATCTTATTTATTAGTTGCCGATTTATCTATAATTCATAATTTCGCATGGCCTAGTCTCAAATATCAATCAAATGTTTGCGTCTTAAATCAGCTGGAATTATAAACTATTTATCAACTGAATTGTAATCTTTCGTAAACATCTGTTGGTTGATCTCTTGGTCTGGTCCACATGAATTTCGTAACATTCTTACTTGTTAAATTCATCATAAATCTGCGTTTCCCGAAGATATCTTTTCTAATTTTCAAATCATACGTTTATGTAACATTCCACAACGAAAATTTCATGAACGCGTCAAGGACTCAAGATATAACTGAAGGACCGCAGAACAAGAAAACATTCCTTTTGTTTATGGAGATAACTTTAAATAACTTTAAAAGAGATGGGAACTAATTTTACAAACATGTAGCTTTTTGGTCTCTTCATTTAATAAATTATTGTCAACACAAATAATTTTTTAACGAAGCTGAATACATCGTTCTACAAGAAATCAATTAAGCACATGAAACTAAATATAAGCTCGACCTTAATCTATGAAGCAGTGGCCCCAATGAAACATTCTCCTTCCTCGGTGAATTATTTTTGATCTGTTATCAATAATTTTTATCAAATTATCATTATCGAAGTGCTAATCCTGCTATACTACATACGTACAATGATAACAAAAATCGTTTATCCTTGAATGAAGAAGATGAACATATAAACAAATCTCAGCCAGCATTAATTCTGATTTACCATTTTCAATGAATTTGTTATCTTCCACTCCGTTTTTAAAGATGCGAGATTCCAACCAACCGGATGACATCATTTCCTCTTCAACCAATGAAACACCGAGCAGCATTTTATTGAAGCATCTGCCCGCTAAAAATGCCATTGCACGTTCAAGGTCAACAACCCATGCCCAACTGTTTGTCGGCTGGGGTAAAGGCAAAGCACATGGATCCAATGCACCAAATGATTCTGAAACAAATTAAAAAGGAATTTAAGGAATTAAAGAAAAGAAATTTAAAGCATCCGGGGTTGGCTTTTTTTAAATTCAATATAACAATTTTACAAAAATTAACTACTTTAAGATACTATGTACGAACAGCTTTACAACACTACAAGGACGATACCACAGGGAGCAAAATATCATGACTACCCCATGGCCTTTATAGGTAGAACATACAACCAAATTACGACTAAGTATACAACTGCAAAAGGCTATACATAAACGATTTTTACTGATGAATACTGAAGCTAGTTTCACATTGGATGTCAGGCTAACATAGGCGATAACGCTGAACAACAGAAACCGCAGCTGAGAGAACAACAACAACAACAACTGCCACCGTCACTGTTCCCCGGCCAAGGGTCCCCATCACTCAAGACACCGCACCCATGCTATCAGGTCAGGGTTTCTGTCCACAAAATGGTTGATTTTTTTCTCGCATGATGGGTTGGCATGATTGACGATAAAAGGAAATACTATACAGTTATGAATAGTATAGGGTCTACAGGGGTATAATGGGTAAGTTTGGGGTAAAATAGATTTAGGGAAAAATTTGAATGAATTTCGTAAAATTATGATTCATAGATTTCCCCGTGCTACAACTCTTCGAAGTACCTTCCTTGATAGATGATATTGGGAATGTTTATTTAACAGTTTACGGGATAATTTATTACTGCCATCACCATTACCTATTTTACCCCCAGCCTACCCATGTTATCCCTGCGCACCCTATGGTACTTTTTTCAAGGATTTCTTTTCTTTTCTCTGTGAAATTATGTATTAAAATAATCTGCTTGTGCGCAGTGACGTCATCTTATGTGCACTGTGACGTCAACATTCAACCCGAAAGATGGATTACAATTTACTTACCATGTTTAGGCCATGCAATTTCTTGCTTGTCAAGCACCTCCGCAGCGGAAGACATCTCAGTTAGTTTATCAAGCACGGGCAATAGGTGACAGATATCAGCAAGGCATGGCAAAATATGCTCAGTGTTCATCAACAGCAATGAATGAAGTAAAACCATTAACATGTGACCAGTAGCCGATTCACTCAAGATATCTAAACATGCAATAGAATTAGTCTGGTTAGTTTCTCGCATGAGTGCCATTTAATCATCTATTCCTTAACAGCAACACCTCCTGTGCACTCCAGTCAAGAAATTAAAATACTTTCTGCATCTCATGTGAGGTTTAAAAATGTGTAATAACATTTGTTGAGTTTGCAAAAAGGTTTGCATAATGATTTTCGGCTTTCTGTCATCAAAGATCCATGCGTCCTTCTCGTATTTGTTTATACAATGCACGTTTTTCTGTATACAAGGCGTTTAAAACGCATGACAACCCAACTTAGTAATTTTAATGAAATATGGAAACGTGAGGGAATTTTGTAATTTTTTCTTTCCGCGAACAATATTTGCTATTTCTAAAATAATGTGCTGCTTGCGTTCATCAATAGACCGCCCGTTTTACCAAGTAGAAAATAAGATTCGAATGAGCGATTCTTTCTGGCAAATGATGGAAAATCAAATTCGATTTCAGTTGTTTAGATTTCGAAAAATAAAGATTGACCAGATTGAATCGCTCGTCCCAAACCTCCAATCTGGTAGAGTAAAAAGGCATATCAAATTAACAGAAGTTAAAAATCAAAAATCTATTTAAAATCGGTATCGAGTATTTAGAAACATTTTCAGCTTTGATGATGATACAAAGAGTGCATACCTAACAAATCCCATTTACTTGCATGCGATCTGCATTGAGTGGCATTCGAAGCAGCGTTCATACATAGCTCAATCGTATTTCTCGCAAGAGAAAAGACCAATCGTAGGTGTCTATGAAGGACTTGTAGAATGGAATGGCGACACTAAAATGGGATAAAAATAACACGTTATTGTTAGCACGCACTCATTAATACCTTAAAAGTTAAAGGCAGGGGTGGGACTGGAACTCAAACTCCCTCCTCTCTCTTTAATACTAGCTCGTTCTCCTCTCTCCATATTACCGTTTTCAGCTTTTTAACGTTCTCCCTTCTCCCTTACATGGATCCTTTCAAACAATTCTCACGCCCCTCGCCCCACTAAAATTTGAGCTATTCCCCATCTCCCTTCGTCTGTTTCACACACCTTCTGAAAAGAGGCTGCTGCAATGTTTGAAAATGGTTAGCATTTCACAAGAAAATCATTCCACAATAAAAATGTTCATACTGAGAATAAATTCAACAAAGTCCCGATGGAAATTCACTTCTTGTCTGAAAAATCCAAGGCTTAAATTCGAACTAAACAGTTCGCACCCTCCCTTTTTCTCATTCCCATAAATGAACCCTTGTGAGAGCTTTCCTAGAAACGAGAGTCTTTGTAAGATTATCGTATCAGAAATGTTACCTTTTCCCTTAAATCTGGATGTGACGGGGGTGATGTTACGAAACAGTCCTAAAAAATGTGCCAAAACTTCGGGGCGAAAGCAATGTTATTTTCTGTGAACTGCTCAGGTATCGTTGTCAATATTCTTTTTCGCATGGCCGATCGACACCCAAGTATGCCAAGGCAATAAATAGATTTCGGTCGATAAAGAGATTACTCCTGCAAAACTCGCTAATTGTTTTGCTTTGCGAACCTTTGCACGTAATAGCAAGCTTTTTTAGACTTCCTGGGGTGCTTTACTTTTCTACCAAAATAAAACTTTGAAACTGTTACCTCTAATTTAGTTTGTTTGAACAATATTGCAGCAATCAGATGTTTTTGCATTCGATGTAATAACTCTATTGTCAGTGTTTGTACTGCGTCAACAGGTTTTGCTGGCTGTTTATCGGCATCAGATGACGTCAGATTTGCAAGTCTTTGTTCCTATCAAAGGAAAGAAATCAGTCATAATCAAGCTCGTCCCCAGAGTGAGTTCGCTACTCTAACTCCATTCTGTTCTTTCCAAAATCCTCAAAAAATAGCCTAAAATCACGATCAAATTTCCCTAACATTTCTACCTACAAGAAAACAGACGAACTTTGACCATCATTTTGAGCCGTTTTTTAAGGAACCTTCTCGAGAAAATCTTCCATAACACTGGAGAGAAGAGGCCAATTGAAGCCAGGTAAATGTTCATATCTAACTGAACATATCAGCTATTAAAAGAAAAGTTGCCAATATTATTGCTTGGATATTCAGGGAACAGTATTTTTCAAATGTCACGCGATTTTTTTTACTCACCTGATCATACAAACCAAGAACAGCAGTATCTATTTAGTAGTTTTGCTTTTAAATGAGGTAGAATTTTATTCCAAAGTGGTATCAAAACATGGCAAGAAAGATCCTTAACATTTGAATAAAACTTACGGTATAAAATCCCAGATTAATCAACAGCATTTTCATCAACGTTTCGCTTGTTTTTAGCTTCAATGAAAAACCTTCGTAATCCAATGACTTATCCAAATCCAACGTGACTAGATTTGAAAAGCCAAATAGTTCGGAAATATGAACATCTTCATTTAAATTGCCTAGAATCACTTCCAGTTGTAGCATCTGACGATGAGAAAAGACGATGAGAAAAGACGCAATCAATTCCAGAAAAAGATTTATAATATTAATAAGGTTATAAATAAGATTTAATAGTTAGCAGAAGCTTTAAATTTAACAAATTTTGTAATGGCATGACATATACAATTCATAACAGTTGATATGTAACTTGTTACGATTTCTGTTGATGTATTGGATGAGTCAGAAAAAACGTGAGGCGTTTAACAAGCCATATTTTGGTCAAAAAACAATTGTCTTTGTTGAAGTTTTTTTTCCGGAAGACAGATTAAATTTAGTTATACAAATTTAGTTGATTAATATCGGTCATTTCTTTTCATATCTAGGCCTACTTGCGATTTTGTGATACTGCTATTTTGGTTTTTTTTCCGGAAGAAAGATTAAATTTAGTTATAAAAATTTAGTTGATTAATATCGGTCATTTCTTTTCATATCTAGGCCTACTTGCGATTTTGTGATACTACTATTTTGGTTTTTTTTCCGGAAGAAAGATCAAATTTAGTTATAAAAATTTAGTTGATTAATATCGGTCATTTCTTTTCATATCTAGGCCTACTTGCGATTTGTGATAC
>REGM01000069.1:949561-965361 GCA_004194415.1 Aurelia aurita
TCAAGAATTTGCTTAGGCCAAAAGGCCAAAGCTCTGGTTTGCACGTGGGTACAAATTTGAGCTATCAAGATCAATATCTCTGCTCTCAAAGCACCAATACCAACAAACGAGGTATCTAAGTTCAAGTTAACTATCGAGGAACATTTTGAAAGTGATTAGCCATCGATCAAAGCTATTTTCACATTGCTGGAGCCAACCAAATCCGTTAACTTTTTTTTGGGACACCCGGTATAGTAAAACTATATACAATGATAACAATCTCAAGAATAAAAACCTACAGCCCTAACCATTTTGCTGTTCTTCCGGGGAGTTGTATTTGAGAGTCTAGCTCTATAGATGCGTTCTAAGTTGTTTTTCATTCCATATCTTGAGAGCCGCGCAACGAAAGCTTTTTTTTGCACATTCTGTCCTATATCTAGGGATCTGGAGATCTTTACAGTGCCTCGTATTGTAGCTCGAGTGGAAAAATCTCAATTGGTATTTATCCCATAGGCTTTCGGGGCAAAGTCAGTTCATAATCTTATAGGTGATGACAAATAGAATTATAACCTACCACTGTCGCCCGCTCCAAATGACCAGACTGATGTTCCATCCTGAGACAAAGCAATTGTATGTGAACTTCCACAAGCAACTTGCCCAACTGGTCCAATGTTCTTTACCAGGGTTGGAATGCTTTTGCTCGAACTGTCACCATGCCCTAACGAACAGAATGTAAGTTACCATTATTGAACTGTATTTCACTGGAGGATCACCAATGTAATAGGTTAGGGAGAAAAGGCAAGGCATTATCTTTTTCGTGGAAGAACAAATGAGGACAGTCGAAAAACAACAGGAAAGACGACCCAACAATGGATCAAGATAAAGAAACAAAATTGCTCTGATGTGAACCGTGGCCCTTACGAACAGAAAACAAGTAATCACCGAGCTTAGCTTCACGGTGGTAGTCAACAATGTAAAATTACTCGGAAAAAAAGAGGTGTTTTCTTTTTTTGTAGAACAACAACTAAAGAAGATCGAGGAAAAAAACAGGAAAGACGACAAAACAATGCAGCAAGAAACAAGGATTGCTGTAACGGGAACTGCCACCTGGCCCTAAACAGGGAGTGTCTAAAACAACGCAACCCATCTATGACTGAAAATTTTCAAAAATAATTAGATTTGAATAGATCTAATGTATACCATCTGAAAGTAAAATATATCTTCTTTCCAATTATATGCAGTTTTGATGCATCAATGGAAGTATCCACCATTTAATTGATATTTTAGTAAGAATGGCCGATTTCAGATGCAGCATGCTGTAAGAGCAAAAAAAAAAAAAAAAAAGAGCAAAATCAAGACCTTTTTTATCGTAAAAAGTAAAAAAGAAAACAGACTTTGTGACGCACTTCAGGCACAGCAGCACTTGAGGTAAGAAACATACACATTTACTCCCATGAGATACATTTATTAAAAATATAATAAAAATAAGCTCTCACAAAGATGAGCTTTCGCCTATGTAACTGTCCTACCACTTTCCCGCATCTAAAATAAATCATACTTACTAAAACGTCAATTAACTGATAAATAATTCAATTAATGTGCCAAAGCTGGATATCATTGGAAAGAAGATAGATCGTGCTTTCAGATGGCATTCGTCAAATCAATTCAAATACTATTATTTTCTCGAGAATCTTGAATAAAAGTGGGTTCCCTTTTTTTGAAACACCATGTAGAACATAAAATGGCTGAAATAATCTAGCAAATAACACACCCTAATTCCTTAAAAATAAAATGGTAGCTGCTCGATTTTTTATTGCAAAAAAAGTAACGAGAAAAATGAACAAAACATTTTCATTTGTTACCTAAACGACCATAGTCTCCTTCACCCCATGTGAACAACTCTCCTTCTTCGGTTATCGCTGCACTGTGACGATTTCCAGCAGAAATATATTGCACAAACTACCAAGAAATTAATACAGGAATGAAAATGTGAAACGACGAGGAAAAAGAATGAGTTGTGAACTGAATAGAAATGAAAGTACGGACAACAAAACAATAAACTTGGGGATGAAGCGATCGCCAGAAATGTTTGTCGTGCAAATCAGATCATATTCCAAAAATTTATTGCAATGAAAAACAAAATGGCAATTTAGCACTACAGTTATTCTAGGGAAGGGTTCAACGGAATCTAAATTCTGTTTTAAAAGGCTTGGGTAATCAATTTTGCACCGCAGACAATGAATAATGCTATCCAGTTTATTTCATGAGTATTCAAATTCGTCAAATTGTGCATTATACCGAAATTTTGCGGCCAGAAAGGCAGCAATTCTTTGTGAGAAAATCCGTCTTTTTTAATTGTTAAAGTTGGTCAGATGTCAGACCTTGGAACTTTCTAATACAGCCCTAAAGGCCCTGTGCTCCCCAAGATCCTTTGTGGTCTCACAGTGACTTTCATACTGTATGAAAATGATTTTGGCCTAGCAATCGCGAGGCTGTATTGTCTTTTCAATCTTCAAATGAACGTGGTTATGCCATCATTTTGCACTCAAACAATAGATATTCCTGAGAATAATTGAAGGATTGGGAAAGCTTAGTTCCCCGTAGCTATTTATGTTCCATCTATTATGTGTTCGCTATCTCCCCTTTGTTCCGTTACGGAATGTTGGAATGGCGAATCAGGGAACTATGGAAAACGGATCGGTCAGACGGACTTCGTGAAATAGACTTGGGGCAAGTCTAACCACGCAGTGGAGTGGTAAATAATCAAGAACAACCATAGGGAAACCACATTTACCTTTCCCTTCAAAGCAGATTGAATTCGCTTTGGCACCTTTTGCATCAATGTGTTTCCATGACCAAGTTTGCCATAATCACCTGAAATAATGATTAGCGCAGTGATTGTGTTGATTTGTCAACAATCAGAAATGTCATTACTGCAATGAATTTCGACCTGAGATCCCAAGCATTTTCTTTTTTGATGGTCATTTTTGTTCTTTAACATGTGCTCAGAGAGAAGATTTACTAATCATATAACAGCAACAACAACGAATTAAACATTCATTTAAAACGTATAGCGCTGTTCATGTTCGTGAAATTCATCATTGCACATGCCGGATTTCAGTCACTTCGCGCCAANGGCACCTTTTGCATCAATGTGTTTCCATGACCAAGTTTGCCATAATCACCTGAAATAATGATTAGCGCAGTGATTGTGTTGATTTGTCAACAATCAGAAATGTCATTACTGCAATGAATTTCGACCTGAGATCCCAAGCATTTTCTTTTTTGATGGTCATTTTTGTTCTTTAACATGTGCTCAGAGAGAAGATTTACTAATCATATAACAGCAACAACAACGAATTAAACATTCATTTAAAACGTATAGCGCTGTTCATGTTCGTGAAATTCATCATTGCACATGCCGGATTTCAGTCACTTCGCGCCAATTTATTCACTTTGTGCACTGCTTCAATTGCGGTACAAAAACAGCGCATGCGCAAACGCTATCTGTGAAATTGACAACCCATTTCAAGCACAGACAGCCTCTAGTTCTCCGACGGACAAAAGGCGTTCGCATTTTGTGGTGCGAAAATTTGGAATGAACTTAGCCGCGAGGCCAAAAAAGCACCTTCTTTATCTAAAATTTAAATGTCTATTAAAAGAAACATTGCAAACTTCGTACATTTTTAAAAAACTTAATTGTATGGCCCCCTAAAAAAGTCTTTTCTGGGCTGACATGACGGCACCACAATGTCTAAATAATCTAAAGCAAAATCATATAAACCCAGGCAAAATAAAGATGCCGAAGTGGGATTCAAACTCAGGACCTCAAGGTACGGAATATCAAAATGTAACAATTACTGTCCTCGCCAGTTGAGGAAAACTGATAATATTCAACCTTAACAGTCTCCAGCATTTCATACTTCAGTGTATATTAAACAATTTATATTGCGGTTCTAAATCACCGAAATAAACATCGATACATCACAACATCAACAAATAAACATAAACATCGAATGTAATAAATCAAACGCAAACATTTCGCGCGTTGATATTTTCGGACAATCAATTCAAAGGTCTGAAAATTCTGATCTCCGAAATTTGTGCAGTTTAGAAAATAACCCAAAGCACTCTTACTGTTTGAAAACATAATGCCGTCCTCAGTAAATTACATTTTATTTGTTTCTCGACTAAATCCATCTCATTCTCGGCATCCTTAGCAATAACTAGTCAATGGAAACTCTTTCGAAACTTAAAGCACGGTTTGTAAATTTTTAGCATTTTTAGTATAAAACCAACCAGCAAAGTAAACTGGAAATAGACCGCGTTTTGTGGTCGTGAAAAATTTCTGAAAAAACGTCCGAAATTCTGTGAAAATATTTTGTCCAAAATTTATTCATCCGAAACTTACCATCACCCCAACTGTATACTTCTCCATCTGTTGTAAGTGCCAATGTGTGACCATCAGATCCCACGGACGATGATACTTGACAAACAATTTTTCCGGTTGGAATTAATGTCCTTTTCAATCTTGATTGGTTTAACGAATCACCCATACCAAGGCGACCATAGCTTCCCTTGAATAAAAATATTTATAGTCTTGGTTATCACACAATATTTGCTGTTCAATACGCCTGGTTCCAATTTGATCGCTAGGATCACCACCATCGTCAGAATCGCTACAAAAGTTTTCCAGCGGCGATCCCAGCGATCCTAACGATCTCCAGTTTCCATGACGATAGGATCGTCCAACTGCCTTAACAATAGCATGTGCAAATGCGTATTAATCACCACGATCGCCATGATCAGGATCGTCCAAAACTAGTGATTTCCATTTGACGAAACAATACATGGATCACCAGGATCACTGAGATAGAGGTTTTTCTGCCTCGGCGATCGAGTCGCCAGGATCGCTGAAAAAATTAAACTGAGTGGTTTCCATCTGATCGTTGGGATCACTGAACATCATTTCCAGCAATCTTGGGGATCCCGGCGATCAACTGGTAACCAGACTAGCTTCTATCTTTAACTAACAAAAGTTTCAGCATCGCGGCACCATGAAAGAAAACAATAAATGTGGTAGGACTAAATACCACAAATTGCCAATAAACTACTACAGAAGTCTCAGTATCGCTCACTGAATTGGATGGCTAGGAAATAAAAAAATCAAATGAAAAATTGAACGAATACAAGGAATCACGTCGAAAGTCTAGGGCCTCCTCGGGGATATGATTCCACTATTGGTAAAACAGGAACTTCTGGAAAGAGGACTGGGTACTAACCTTTCCACATCCAAACAACACACCATCATCATCTACCATGAAAGTACAATATTGACCTGCTTCGACCTGAAATGGGAAATAAATAATTTGAGTAATATTTTAAATGCTGATTTAACACTATTATTTAATAGCTAAAACCATGAAGTCCTGAAGTGAAGGAAAAGGTCAAGTTGCAGTTTTTAGCACCAAGCGGTTGGATCGAAGAAGTAGACAAGGCCTAATTGAGTCCGCGACCCCTTGTCATGACGCTCAAGTAGTGTGGGTAGGGCTCGAACCCCGTCTGCTTAACTGTTTTCGCTGCAAAGCCAGTTGATTATAACACTGTGCCACAACACCTTAGTGTCAGTGGATTAAAACTTTGCGCCAGTAATGGCTAAAACAATAATAATTGCACATTTGATCCTTCTAAAAAAAACTGATAACTATTGCGCAATCAAACAACCAGGTGTCCCAAATCCCATGCTTTGTCGACTCTTTCGATACTATAAAATGAGATATAGATTTGTAGGATGTCATGCATTTTTATGCCTGAAATACCGTAACTAAGGTAGAGAAATTTTGATTAGCAACTTTAGCTCATGAAAACTAGCCCCTACCCCTAACCCCATATAAATAATCTTATAACTCCACCATTTGTCTTTAATTAGAACCAAATTGCAGTAAATACAAAAAGATTTTTAAAGCAAGACAGTACCGTATAGACACGGATATAAGGGCAAGCCCTTACGACCAAAATCTTTTAAAATGGCATTTTACATTTTCCAAATCAACCCGCATATAAGGGCAGGCTATACTATAAATTTACCTACATAAGACTCTTGCTTATATGTGTATGGCTGGTGGAAAGTTCAGGTCCAAAGTTATTGGGGGAAATGGACTTGAAATGCCATGTGCTTACTTTTTTAAGGGACCAAATGAAATTAAATGCAACTTTGTAGCAAGAATTAAAAAAATCAGTTTAAAAATGCATCATCTCTCATTTGTGTGATCTTCTCAAAACAGACTCGCAAATAAGGACACTGCCCTTATATTCAGGTATAACAGCATGCCTTTATATACGTGGTGGTGCCATTTTATCCGCATCGATCGATACGGTAAATTAAGCACTTTAAAAAAGCAAAGTTTCAAACAAGTTTTAAATTAACGTATTAAGGGATACCTGACAAGCTTTTTCAAATGCGGTACTCCTTTTACATGACATCACTTTATCATGGAGCTGCTCACCAAGCTGATGACTGCTATTACTCCCCCATACAAAAGCTTCATTACTTTGAAAGGTCTCTTTATCTCTACTGCCACTCTGTATTTCATTGAAAAGGGAGAGATTCCTCACATAGTCCAGTGCAAGCTCAGTTACCTGAAATAATACAACAATCTCAAATATTTTGCAATTGACGATTAGGATGCTCTTGATACAAAATTTCAAACAAAGATTTCAAATAAAGTTTTCAAACAAAGTTCTAAAATGTCACGTAATCAATAGAAATATTATGAATCTTTTTTCAACTGCGGTTAGTTCAAATCATTGAGAGTTTAAATTTTAGAGTTTCCATTTGGGTGCCATGTAAAGGACATCTACAAGATAGCTACTTTGCCAAAGGGAAATAAATTTGTCATATCACAAAGCTCTGAAAAATGTTTTCTTGCGATTCATTAAGGGGTACAGAATAAACTGAAATAGCGCAGAACTGTTATGAAATAGAATACAAAACAAATCTAAAAAGGATTGGCGTCAAATCTTCAAAAAGGTTCATGTAAATGGCTATTGCTTCTTCCTTTGACTGAATGGCTTGAAAGGAACTAAAGGTTCTTTGCTATAACTCTATTGTTGGACTTTTTCTTTATAAGAATTCCACACAAAAATTGAAAAAATTAAACCCATCTAAATCTCTAAAACTTTTTGAGGACACATGGAAAAATAAAAAATAAAAACCACAGCTTATGAATGTCTACAACAATATGGCATCTAGCCTATATGGCATCAAGCACAAGTCTTTCACTCTTCTTGTTTACGATTTTGAAGTTTGACGAAGTCACATTTCTCAATGAGTTGAAATATAAAATATGCTGTAATTTTGAAAGTATTCAAGATTTCAGAGAAGTCCAGCAAAGTAGCAAAAGTTTCCTTCAAGCCATTCAATCAAAAGAAAGATGTAATAGCCATTTACACTCTAGCCTTCTTAAAGATTTGACACCTATGCTAATTCAAAATAAGTTAGCGCTGAATAAATATTTGTTACCTCTTGAAGAGTCTCTAAAGATGCATCATGTAATGGTACCATAGTCTCTTCAGAGCCATCATACAAAATCTCTTGCTTCAGCTCTTCATTGCCACTCTACAAATATGAAATCCACAACAAGTTAAGGGTATTGACAGAGTTAAAAGTGGCTCAAGACAACTCTGTTTTTAGAGCTATTTTAAAGCCTGCTCCACAAGATAAATTCTCACTGAAGAGGCCACAGGACAGCAGTGAAAATTTTGAGGCAAATAACAAAAACGTGTAAGTGTGTTTAAAATAATGATACCTAATCAAAAGGTATAAAATTACCAGAAGAGATAAATTTCAGTTGTCTCATATGAAAGCAGAAACGTACAACAGTAACAATTAAAATGATTGGCATGACTAATATTACTGCATCTTTTTATATTTTGAAAAACTGATAACTTGGCACGCCCCAGAGGCATCCATTTAATTATCTTTTTATTTTATTTTCATTGCAGATTATTTGGAAAATTGTGAATGTTGCTGATAGTGGAGACAGAGGACTGTTCATCTTTCCCAACAATGGGTGGCATATGGGTGGCATATGTAGTGTTAACACTTTTAACATAACGTGTATTTTTTCTTTTTAAAAAATATAAAGGACAGTAGGCATTATAATTCTTGTATATCCCATTAGAAAGGCCACTGCTCCCTGGATATTGAGGCAATAATATTGGTAATTATATTGTTAATAGTGGACATGTTCAAATAAATTGTAAATTTTACCTGACTAATGAAAATTGGCCACTGCGTTCTGAAATTATGAGGGATTTTTCCAAGAAGGCCCCTCCAAGAAACCTTCAAAAACGGTATAAAATCATGACCAAATTTCCGTCATATTTCTGCCTTAAACAACAATGACTTCTACATGCTTTCACACGTCTTATCCCTTTGGGAGGATTAAAGTGCTATCCCTGGGAACATAACAGCATTATTCTCAGACCTTTTATCCTCCGAAGAGGACAACACTTGCTAAAGCATGTGAAAGTGTGCAAGTCATTGCTGTAAGGCAGAAAAATTGGAAAATTTGCTCGTGATTTTAGAGGCCTGTTTTGAAGTTTCTTGAAGGGGCTTTCTCCAGAAAATCGCTCATAATTTCAGAACGGAGTGGCAGATTTTGGTCAGGTAAATTTTAAATTATATTTGAACATGTCAACCGGCCAGGTGATTACCGCGGACCTCGCGGACTTCGCGGACCTCGCGGACTTTTCGTGGCCGTAAGTCCGCGACTTTTGGGGTCCGCGGTTTTCACTTTGGCATAAGGCGAAAGTGAAAACCGCGGACTTCGCGGACTTTTTTAAAAATGATCTGGAATCTCCCTCTTAACTTTACAGCAAGATGGAAATACGTTCTAGAAGTCCCTCGAACATGTCAGCTGTACAGTTGATTGCATGTTTCTTCTGTTTCTTCTTCGAATGTTTGGTTGTATTCTCGCGGCAGGACTTAGGCCACAGGTTTTAGAATTTGCGATGTTAGGCCGTAAATATCGACGTGTGCCCTTACATTTGATTTGTTCTTGTAAATCATTCAAGACAATAGACAGATAAACGTTAAAAACCAAAGGAATAAAAAGTCCGCGAAAAAAAGTCCGCGGTTTTCACTTTGGTATAAGGCGAAAGTGAAAACCGCGGACTTCGCGGACTTTTTGAAAAATGATCTGGAATCTTGAACTTATCAGCTGTACAGTTGATTGTATGTTTCTTCTGTTTCTTCTTCGAATGTTTAGTTGTATAGGTTTTAGAATTTACGATGTTAGACCGTAACATTGACGTGTGCCTTTACACTTTATTTCTTCTTGTAAATGCTCAAGACGATAGACGGATAAAAGCTTCAAAACAANCATGCAATCAACTGTACAGCTGACATGTTCAAAGGACTTCTAGAACGTATTTCCATCTTACTGTAAAGTTAAGAGGGAGATTCCAGATCATTTTTCAAAAAGTCCGCAAAGTCCGCGGTTTTCACTTTCCCCTTATGCCAAAGTGAAAACCGCGGACCCCAAAAGTCGCGGACTTACGGCCACGAAAAAGTCCGCGAGGTCCGCGAAGTCCGCGAGGTCCGCGGTTTTCACCTGGCCCATGTCAACCATTAAATAATGTATTTGTCAACATTATCGTTTTGATGTCCAGGGAGCAGTGGCCTTTCAAACGGGGATTGTTTTTTCTGATTCACCCGGTATAGGTATATTGTATAGCATTTATTGTATATTGTATCGTATATATACTAGGTATATACCAAATCGATGCCTGTTTTCTTTTGAGTAGTTAGGCCCTCTTCTAACCGTACACTATAGGTATATTGTTGTATAATTCAAAAATTTATGCTCAGCTTCCGAATGAGATTTTAAATAAAATTTTGACAGCAAACATTTTAGATTTATCTCTCCTATGTTGGATAAAGATAAAGGCAGGCTTTCTGTGAAGATCCCTTTTTGCATGCACAATAGGTGAGTTTGCCATCTAAGTTTCAAAGCATTGCAGCTGTATTTACCTGCATTTGTAGGTTGACCAATTGGCTGTAGAAATCCCTTGGTTTACAGTTGTTCACACAACCCCATCTGAGGGGTCAGAGGGTCAGAGGGTCAGAGGTGAGGGGTCAGATGTTCACCAGGGAGTTCCAATTTTGTAACAAAGACAGGATAATTTTTAATGGTAACTGTATCTACGTGGAAATCATTTTTCAAATTTCTCTCAGGGTTTGCACAATTTGCAGCTGAGGTTTCACTTGTGAAGCATTTTGTGCCAGGGAGATTCATATTTTGTCCGGGGACACCTTTTGCTTCATTTTTCCAACGGAGAAATCACTGTGGTAGTTGCTGGGGCACGTATACGGGGTGTGTTAGTTGCATTGTAATGGCATGTCAATAAAAAGCAAAGGATCTTGTTACAAAACATCCCTATGTTACAATGTCTATAATAGGGTGCTCTTATTCCTGTCACCTCCAGTGCTTAGTCTTTTCCTATCACATAAAATGTAATTTTTTTAGTGTATCATCTGCTTGAATGACCTGCAATAGCCCATTACCGAAGTTGAGGAGACCACCTCTACCCGTAGGACTTTATGGTAAGTGAGAGAAGCAAGTATCAAACTTTCTAGAATGAGTGGCCGTACCTCCCCTTACTCCCCCTGGGATTAGTGGCACTAACTGTAAAAGGTAGCCATGCATTAGAACAACTCACCCCATTGCTATGCATCTGCCTCAGCCAAAATTCAAACGTCCCTCTTTCCAGACAAATCTGATGTGAGTTCAAACAACTTTTGAACCCTGTCTCTATCCATTCCAACAATGCAAGAAGTGATCCTCTTTGTAAGGCCAAACCAAACAGAATTTCTGTACACATCTGCTTGTCTGATGCAGCAATTGAAATTCTATCATTCATTACTTCTCTGAGAAATCTCATTACTTGTTCCAAACTCTCTGATGCAAGTTTTGGCAATTTGGCATCATTTGCAAGTGACAATGGTCGCAAACTGCTGATTACATTTAATGCTGTTTCCAGAACATCACTGCAGATACCTGAAGTATCTGTATTTTGCACCCATGATTGTTTCATGAGAGAAAATAATAAAGAGAGTCCTGTTTTCACACCTAATTCAATCATTACATCGGATCCTTGTGCTAATGCAGTCTGAGCTCTGCCTTTATTTGTGAGTTTCCCTTTCTTCTCTTTATTCCTTTCACATTTCATCAGTTTTGTGCATTGATGTTTCTTTGATAGTGATACATAAATGGCCTCCAAAATTTCCAACCTCTTACACAGTACAATGGAAAATGGAAATTTTGAATTAAAATCAATAATGTCATTTCTTTGGGCAGTTACAAGCTGAATAAGGTACTGTTTCTGTTGTTCAAGAGATGGAGGATTCTCTTCGTAGTCTTGTATGAAAGGTTGAAGCTGGGATTTGTTTGAATTCCTTGGTTTTATATCTAGTGTTTGAGCAGCAAAAGATGTTTCTTTACGATCCATTAAGACTCTTGTATCAAGTACAGTCCATCGTTCAAGTGAAACTTTTCCCGCTCTCTTTAGAGAACCTTCTGAAATTTCTACATGATGATGTTCCAAATTGTTCCCCCTTTCTTGCTGGTTAATTTCCTGACGATCTCCCTCCTCGTTTTGTTGCTCATTTGAACTTGGCTGCTCTTGTGAGTGGCCATTCAAGAATTCCAAAAAATTCTCAATAGTTAATTGAGTAGGTTCATTTTCACTTGATAAATTCTCCATGCTGCTTTCTCTAGAAGGGGAACAGAACAATTATGCATTGATTGAGTTATACCGGGTGGCAAAAAATGCAACGCATGTCAAGACAGGTTTTATGCACATTAACATTGTTTTCCTGCCTTTAATAATTCCTGAGAAAATCTTTAATTTCTTAAGAATTTTTGCTTGATCATTTTTACAGTCTTTCATACCATTGCAGAATTCTTATCAGAATGTGAAGAATTCTTAGAAATTCTTAAGAATTCTTTAGAATTCTTGTCATGCAAATGTGCACAAGGCCTGTACTGTATTAAGTTGTGTAATTGTGAATAAAAGAACGCCGTTGCTTTCTAGTTGCATTCTGCTTATGTAACGTTAAGTGCCTACACTACCAGTGAAAAGGCCTACACAACATCAAGGGTCTTCAACATTCAATGCTGGTCTTATTTACTGGCAAATATAAACATTTAAACACATCCATTTTCTCTTCAAATTTAAAGTCATACCATACCATACACATACCTTCCTCTCTTTGGTAAACCGAGTACAACATGATGTAAATTTAGGTNGAATTCTTTAGAATTCTTTAGAATTCTTGTCATGCAAATGTGCACAAGGCCTGTACTGTATTAAATTGTGTAATTGTGAATAAAAGAACGCCGTTGCTTTCTAGTTGTATTCTGCTTATGTAACGTTAAGTGCCTACACTACCTGTGAAAAGGCCTACACAACATCAAGGGTCTTCAACATTCAATGCTGGTCTTATTTAATGGCAAATATAAATATTTAAACCATTTTCTCTTCAAATTTAAAGTCATACCATACCATACACATACCTTCCTCTCTTTAAACCGAGTAAAACATGATGTAAATTTAGGTCCAAACATTTGGCGAAAATTATCTTTTTTGGCTGTCAAGGCAGGGAGCGGTCAGGAGCTTAATGGCCAATTGCCATTTATGGGACCAAAATCGAAAATTGAAGATCCCTCTTACCTTCTGATATGTATTATTGACTTAACGACCTTGAAACAATTTGGCAAGTGCTTTAGTCATCTTTAAAACAGAGGGTGCTCTCTCCTTGATTAGCCTAACTACTGAGAGAGCTCCTCCTCAAGAAATTCCCCTGCATACAATTCCATTAAATTGCATTGTTTAGTTAATTGGTATCATTGTTGTATTTTAGTTAATTGATGTTAGTTTAAATTTCTTTATGTTTGTATTAAGTAGATTTATTTGGTTATTGTATGTATGTATTGAGTTGAATTGGTTATTGTATGTATGTGTATTGTATGTAGAGGAATTTTAAAATATATGAACTGAAACTGAAACTGTATTCCGACTATTCTTTCAACTGGCAATGAAAACAACTTGCCTTGGAACCAATACGGTCAGATTTATTGGGAAAACATTATGGGAGACACTGCCTCCAGAACTGAAAAATTCAGACTCTCTGAGATTTTTAACAGACTCATTAAAGCGCATAAATGCCAAGCTTGCAACTGCAGATTATCTAAAATATTTTATCCAAGTTTAGGTTTTCTATTGTAAATTGTATTTTTCTTTTTCTTATATGTATGTATCTTTATAAATGGTTGGCCTTAATTAGCATTATTGCTATAATTTCTTAGCCAACTTTAAATTAAAGAATTTATTATTTTATCATTATCATATATTGTTGATGAAATTAATTCGCCAAAAAGTGTTAATTGAATGAACAGAATTAACCCCCTTCCTTTTTACTACAACACTAAATAAAACCTCATCCATTACAGGTATTTTTTTTATAAGAAACTAAGAATTTTAGCCAGCACTGAAAGTTTCTTAAAATTATCAGATTTTCAGTACTCAGAGCTTCTTACAAGTTACTTATGAATTCCATAACAATCTTCATGGTTACTTCCTGTACCCTGCTAAACATTTCAAAACGAAGTTTTTTTTACGCCTTTCCAGTTTTAGACATTACTCAAGTACCTTCTGAGTAATATGATACAGGAAACAAGTAAAAATAAAGTAAAAATATGCTTAGAATTTCCTGTATTAAAATAAATAGTTTCTTGAGTTATATTTTCCCAGTACTGGAGTTTCTTAACATTTTGGCGATCTGAGAGTTGAGTTTCTTAAAAGCATCTTCTTATAAAAAAAATATGTGTATATGCCTTAGTTAGGGGTCATCAACAAACAATTTTCGTTACAGTTACGGAACTGGGCTGTTAACAGCTCAACCCCCCCCCCTTCCCCCTCTTAACGGACCACTAGATTTATCACCAGATTTTCTTGTGTTGTGGGCCTACCACCAGTGCCACCACCTCTCGTTTATAGGCCTACTATTTGTGTTGGGTTGGGGCCTAAGCCTATGGCGCTTTCATGGTCCAGATTGTGACGTTAAAATTAAGTAGTGCACTGCTGAAAAATTAACCATTACAAGTTATTCTTTACAAATTGATAATGAAATATTACTTACATTTCAATTTTCGTCACAAAGCTACAATTTTTAACGGATTTGAGCTGGACCCCCTCCCCCCCTCCCCAACGGCCCAATTCCGTTAACTGTGACAAAAATTGTTTGTCGATGACCCCTTATTCATTATTCTTAAAACCTATGAAATAGACCTAGTCTTAGAGGCCTACAGTAAGCCTTTTTTAGGCCTGCTGATATGGGGAGCAGCTTCATAACCTTCCTACGCTATAACGCTCATCGCAAATTGGTTGAAATTAGCCAAAGGGTTGATTCAAAGAGAATTAATCCCTCTTTATTGCAACACTGAATAAACCATCATTCATTAGATACCTTATTCATTCTTCTCGAACCACGACTGGACCACTAAATATTAGTTTTCTNATTTATTGCACCTCTCCACGTCTGTGTTGTGTCTCCCCTTATTGACTTCTGTACTGCGTAATTGTTCGAATGCGATAATCGAAATGAAAGTTGAAAGCTAATTCAACTTTCATTTCGATTATCGCATTCGAACAATTACGCAGTACAGAAGTCAATAAAGGGAAACACAACACAGACGTGGAGAGGTGCAACAAATAAAACAAAAAGGTATTACAATTGATTATTTTAAATTTTGAACTTGTTATCTTCAAGTCAACCTCCTGGGCCTCCTGTGATTGAATGAAAAGAATTAACCCCCTTCCTTTTTACTACAACACTAAATAAAACCTCATCCATTACAGGTATTTTTTTTATAAGAAACTAAGAATTTTAGCCAGTACTGAAAGTTTCTTAAAATTATCAGATTTTCAGTACTCAGAGCTTCTTACAAGTTACTTATGAATTCCATAACAATCTTCATGGTTACTTCCTGTACCCTGCTAAACATTTCAAAACGAAGTTTTCTTACGCCTTTTAGACATTACTCAAGTACCTTCTGAGTAATATGATACAGGAAACAAGTAAAAATAAAGTAAAAATATGCTTAGAATTTCCTGTATTAAAATAAATAGTTTCTTAAGTTATATTTTCCCAGTACTGGAGTTTCTTAACATTTTGGCGATCTGAGAGTTGAGTTTCTTAAAAGCATCTTCTTATTCATACAGACGGCATGACGTCACAGCAGCGTTAAAAACACGACGCCATCTTGTTTTGGGGTAAATCTTCAGAAAATTTAAAATAATCAATTGTAATACCTTTTTGTTTTATTTGTTGCACCTCTCCACGTCTGTGTTGTGTTTCCCTTTATTGACTTCTGTACTGCGTAATTGTTCGAATGCGATAATCGAAATGAAAGTTGAATTAGCTTTCAACTTTCATTTCGATTATCGCATTCGAACAATTACGCAGTACAGAAGTCAATAAGGGGAGACACAACACAGACGTGGAGAGGTGCAATAAATAAAACAAAAAGGTATTACAATAGACGATTCCGGAAAAGATGGCGTCGAGGGGCATTTGACCAAGATGCATTGCGTTTGATGATCGAATTTCTATAGAATCACTGTTGATTCCATTATAGAACGCAATGCATCTTGGTCAAATGCCCCCCGACGCCATCTTTTCCGGAATCGTCTATTGATTATTTTAAATTTTGAACTTGTTATCTTCAAGTCAACCTCCTGGGCCTCCTGTGATT
>REGM01000069.1:971521-982132 GCA_004194415.1 Aurelia aurita
GGATATTTCTTCAACGTTTCCTTCTGCAAATATGTGTAAAGCATACTAATCAATAAATATGTAAACTCGCAGCATTAGTGATTTGAAAGTGGATAAAGGAAACGCGAGCGAAGCGAGCTTTGAGGGGGTTCAGGGGCATGCCCCCGGGAAAAATTTAAAAATTTTTGATGAAAATTTTTCGCCGGAAATTTGTCATCATTTCGCAGGAAATTTCTGGCATATTCTCAGAAATGCTAATATGAGTTTATTTCCTGTTTCTATTTCTCATTTGTCAACTAAATTTTTTTCTGTTTGAATGACGTCTTTTACTACTGGGTGACCTAATAAAAAGTGCAACTTGTTGAAAAATCACCAAACTTTCACTATACCGTGTGAGTAAAGAAAATGCACGGCCTTTGAAAAAATTCTACTCGTGAATATCAAAGCAATATTATGGAAAATTGTCTTCTTTCATAGCCGATATGGTCAATTAGGTTCAGAAAAAATTTACCCGGTTTTAATCGGTCATTTCTTCTCGTGGCTATGGGAGATTTTCTGCAGAAAGCCCCTTCAAAACCTGCAAAAAAGGGTGCATACGACGATCAAAATCTGTCGGTTTTCCATTCTAACAACAATGACAAGTGTATGTATTAGCACATGTTACCCTCTGGGGAGAATGGAATCCCCCTGAATAATTTTCTTATACCAGTGCAGTGGCGAAGACTTTTTCATTCTCCCAAGAGAATAACACATGCTAAAGCGTGTTAAAGTCATCGTTGTGAGGCAGAAATATTAGGGAATTTGATCGTGATTTTAGGCCGCTTTTCAAGGTTTTCTGAAGGACCTTCTCCAGAAAATCTCTTTTAAAATCTGAACTGAATGACCGATTTCAGCAAAACTGAATGACCGATTTCAGCAAGGGAAAATTATAACATTAATTGAACATGTCGTTCATTCAGTAACCTGTCAAACATATTATAGCTTTGTTTAGGGGCCTTTGACACGGCGTGCATTTTTGTGACTCCCCTGGTATAGTTTGTAATTTTCTTTTTGTGTATTTGTATCAAAGACCAAATATATTTAATAGATAGTTGTTATTTTTTTCTTGGGAGAGACAGGAAAAAATTTGGGCATGGAAATGCATTTTTGAGCAATAGTATTTTACAAACTATTGTATTTTTAGCCAAAGAGTTATTTCTTGTGATTTTATATGATAATCATTTCTTGTGATTTTGTAGTATGCTAAAAGCACAAATCCCCACAAATTTAAAGCCATTTCAAGACTTTGCAATATGTCCAAAAGTAATTTGTTCCTTGACACAAATGCGAATGAAGAAATTTTCAAGATCAGGATTTGATGATTTGTCAAAATGTTTAAATTTTTTCCATCACACAGTTTTACTATTAAAACACTCATGCACTTCCTACTTAATCAATTCGATAAGCTGTTATTCAAGTAGGAATGTAATTACTGGGTTACAATTGTTAGAGTATGCATGGAAAGCTATTTCTTTGTTAGTATGCAAGTTCATTTTGGATAGAATTTAGGGATGCTAGAAGAAATATGATATGCCACTGAAACATCTTATAAATCCTACTTGCAGGAAATTTCGACAATATTTCGCAGGAAATTCTAATTTTTTGCTTTTGCTGCCAGGAAGAAAAACCATTTTTCCAGCCCTGCCTATATTCTTTCCTTTTCTCCTATCTGCAGGTGAGTCGAGCAAGGATCCATCATGGGTCCTCGGGTTTTGGTTACCCTTTGTCTTGCTTTGGCAATGATGGACTATCAGTGCAATGGAGACATGTCTAAAAAGGAAAAGGATGCAATAAAAACGGGTTTAGATAGTGGTGATAAAATCCTTGACAAGCTGTCCAAACTTGGTGATGCAAAAACAAGTAAAGTTTTCGATGTATTGGGAAAGATGTCTGGATTTTTGGGTGCATCTGCAGGCCTTGTTGCATTGATTCTGATTTTTTTGCCACAAAGGGACTCCAAAGAACTTGCATACATGAAAACACAATTTGCACAGGTTAACAGCAAACTGGACACGATCACAACAGAACTTGATAACATAAAAACATTGATAGTACTACAGAACCAACGAGCTGCCTACATTCCAGCTGCTTCAAGGATTCTTAACGGACACAAACAACTGAACCGTTTTCTTAACGAACTCCAGAAGACAAAATGCCTCAATGCACGACAATGTAAACGAGTAAGAGCAAGAATCGCGTCCCGCTATGTCAAGTACTTTAATGTCCAAGCAGATCTTGTCATGGTATTAAATGGCGTTTCAAAGAAAACTTCAGTATTTGGTGATCCGTTGCTTGGGCTTATTCAAAAGTCTACTAAATGCAATCTCGTCAAAATGAACCAGTTCTCAAATGGAATACTCAAACTAGCATTCAAGGCACAGCAAGTGATTTTGGCTCATGAGAAGTTGACGGGAACCAAAATAAGCATAACAATGAGTATGAATGACTGGCTAAAAATGCTTTATGATGTCAGGGCGTACAACTACAAACTTAGCACACAGTGCTTTAACAGCATATCAACCTATATGATTGCAGATATTCGCAATATCCGCTATCAGTCTGGAACAAATGCTCAAGCAAACAAAAATGCAAAAACCTTTTTGCAAAACAAGTATTCATGGTTAGGCTTTACTGTCTACTCCTATCAAGCTTTTGGCACTGGAGAACACTGTACTACTGGTGGATATGGTGCAATGTGGTACATGCCAGCAAAGAATCTTAGGAAAAGAAATCTTATTGTCAGCATTGTGGATAAGTTTGGCCTTTACAAAACCCAAAAATGGACAGTTTTGAGAGCGTTGGATCAAATTGCCGCGCAAGTCAATTTCTACACAGTGAGAAAGGATTGTTGCAAGATCGTGACGAAGCTAGTCACTGAACTGAAAAAGAAGTCTGTTTACAAATTTGTTGCAAGTTTAACTGTCCGAAAGCAGAATGCTGGATTAAGTGTCCTGTCAGACAGTATGCATTTCTACATTAGTGCTTCATATGACTTGAATGGTTGGTACAAAGGGAAAAGAAACCGTAAACGAATAAAAAAAACCAAGGTGTTCATTGTAATTGGCTTAAAATCAACGGAGGAGTCTGCAGGAAGTCCATGCAAACTTGCCTGCAAGCACAACGGAGTGTGCAAAAAGAAGCCATTCTCCAGTGATCATTATTGTCAATGCAAGAAATTCTATCAAGGTACACTGTGTGAAAACCATGCAAAGGCGCAGCTTGCTAAGACGATGGATGCAATGTTAGCAGTGACTCTCAAGCTACCAGTCCTGAGCGACATTGCATTTGATATCAAAGATTTGAGGTTATACATTGGTGTAAGCTTCGCAAGGATGCAATTTGCCATTAGCACTCTGGAGACAACAGTTCAACGAAAATTCAATGCTCTTTCGGCGCTAATTTCCAACAAGTTCAGATGGGCCAACTTCATTACCCAATACAAAACTTCAATACAAAGAATTGAATATCTTGCACATCGATTTGAATTACTGAAATCAATAAAAAATAAAAACAAGTTAAAGATTGACGGAAAGAAACTTGCTACAGTTGCATTGGATGATATACATGGCATCAGGCTCCCATTGTTTAACTTGAATAAAATGCTTGCTGGCAGAGCGAACGTTTTTCGTCACAAAGCTATCTTAATAGCATTCATGGAATCAAGGGCAGGAGAACCATGTGTTGCAAGCTACAAAAGAGCAGTGAACAACTATTGGAAGCAGCTTGTAATGTTGCAGTTGCTAGGCTACAGTGTATGGACTCAAGCTTTGGAATTTGCTGGCCAACCAACAGATGTTGTAGCACGTTTGTACAAAAAACGATTCAGTCAGCAAAATGCAGCTATACAAAAAGGAACATGCCAATACGCGATTGCAAATTCAGCTAATGTTCAATGTACAGGAGGAGCTTACTTGCCAAAAACTAAGACAGTCACAAATCGATGCAAGCCACATTATTACGTTACAGGTTCAACGACAACAACATGCGTAAGTAAGAGATCTGGATGCAGACGATGTCATTGCAATAGGGTTGGGTCGAGAAGTTTGCAATGTGCTGCACTCAACGGCAGATGTCAATGTAAACCACGGTTTTATGGGACTAAGTGCGAGAAACGAAACTGTGTCTGGGGCCAATGGTCTGCATACGGACGTTGCTATAGATGTGGTAACACTGCGTATAGACAGCGCACTCGACGCTGGGCTATCACAAAATATNGGATGCAGACGATGTCATTGCAATAGGGTTGGGTCGAGAAGTTTGCAATGTGCTGCACTCAACGGCAGATGTCAATGTAAACCACGGTTTTATGGGACTAAGTGCGAGAAACGAAACTGTGTCTGGGGCCAATGGTCTGCATACGGACGTTGCTATAGATGTGGTAACACTGCGTATAGACAGCGCACTCGACGCTGGGCTATCACAAAATATGGAAGTGGTCGTGTGTGTCCGGGTGCATCGGTGTCATATACGAAATGTTATGGTTACTGTTGCAGCAATCAGTTTTATTGCAGAAATTTGAAGAGATGCATTCTTATTGGTTACAAATGCAACTACGACAACAACTGTGGCGATAATTCTGATGAAAGGGGATGCAAGGAGTATTGCTATTGGCAATATAGCAACTTGATGCATCATCATGGTGGTAAAAATGCTTTTCTTCTGGCTAACACTAATGCAGCATGCCGCAGATTTGGCGTTATTCACTACTTCAGACTTCTTAACTACGCTGGTGGATACACTCGGTATCAATTGAGGTGCTGTAATCTTCTCAAGTCCTGGGTTTGCTATACGACATACAAGGCCACGGCGTGGAATTCTGGAGGTGGGGGGAATCCCTTCTTCTTGGACAGACAAGGAGTGGAATGTGGCGTCTATGCATATTTGAGCAGGTTTCAGCTGCAACGTAGTGGTGGCAATATAAGGTATGCATATAACTGCTGTAATCTTCGTTTACATTCACACAAGGTGAGAACACGCTGTTATGCTGCTCATACTGGCTGGACCTCCGATGGAGGCAATAATTTCCGCTTCCTTGATCGGCAATGGGTGAAATGCAATCCAAAGTATTTTCTGTCCTACTTCAAACTGCAAGCAAAATATGAAAAAGGCTGGAAATGGAGACCACCAAGAAATCACTGGAGGTATCATTACCGTTGTTGCAGAATTGTGTGAGTGAATGAACGACTTTTTAACTTGGCTCAGCATTTATAAACTTTTCTTACTATTGTGGGGGTGTTTGATTGGTAATTCGAAACCTACCAAATTCTGAAAACAGCAGAATTTGCCGAGATAGAAATATATTTCCCAATCAAAAACAAAAATCTTTAAAACAGCAGGTGTCCAATTCTCCATCGCAAAAATGAAAATTCGCCGATGAAAACGAGAAGCTCTCCAAAGTCTGCCAAACCTTGGCCAAACCTTCTGCATTTTGGAGCAGCATGTCTAGTTCTGAGTCTACCAAGTCTACGAAGTCTACCGTTTTCAGAATTGATACCGATCAAACAAACCCTATTATATATGCACTTTTTCATGATTGAGGGGTATGTTGCTCATATAACACTTAGGCTAAACCCCAGGGGGGGACTCCCCATAGTAAGTGACGGGGGGGTCAGACACAGCTTCTTTTTGAAAAACCCAAAAATATACTAAATTCTGCAGATTTTTACCCCCAAAAATTTAAACCCCCAAAAATATACTTATCTCTACAGAGTAAATGAAACCAGCCTATTTATAGCGGCTACGAGATATAGCTATGTTTATTCCCTTTAAGTTTCACATTTGGTTGCATTAAAGGGTGTAAATTTAACAAATGAAATAGCAAACATGACTCAGTTTTAGGGAGGCACCCAAAGTATACCTGGGAAATTGGTTTATTTAGATTCAAGCCACAAATACCATGTAACAACTACTTCCAATTGTGCTGAATTAAGTAAAGGTCAGTTGCTATATATTTGTTTTAACAATGTGTTGCAATGTTTTAGAGAAACACTCAGCTTAGGACTAATTTGTCAGATCTTATCAGGAACAACCCCCAAAAATATACTAATTATACACAAAATAGCGTACCCAAAGGTATACTTGGCATCTTTTCCCAAACCCAAAAAATGTCTGACCCCCCCGTCACTTACTATGGGGAGTCCCCCCCCTGGGGGCTAAACGTCAAGGTGGCAAGGGGTTAGGGTTCAAGGGTTGCAGGGGAATGAATGATAAAAGCATGTGCTACGTGTTGCAGAATGGTGTGTATGAATTAGGCAAGTGTTTGTACTTTCATAATCATTTGTAACTTTTATTACAGTTCTTATATTATCATATGCATTCGTTTGTTGATTGTGCGTTTTGCTTCTTTTAACAGCAAGGTTCGGATCGGGTTAAGGAGCAATAGGAGAATGTACGGTTACAATACAAAAAGAAAGCACACCACCTCAGATAGCTTATTGTAGATGAAAGGGGCTTTGCTTTCAAAATCACTGATGATTTTCGATCTTTATAAAGCGAAAAATTTGATATAGTGTCATAAATGTGACTTGATTGGTAGGATTTCATTAGTAGGACTGCAAAGGTAGTAGACTATTGGCATTTGCCTATAACTCAAGAATTGACTAGGAGATGTGAGATTGTCAATGATAGTATGTTCTGTTGAGCTTTCGTCAAGAAAATGATTTTCACCAATATTGTGGGAGAATTTATGAGAGGATTTGATCCTCAGCTGTGTTACTATTTTCACCATAAGGCCCCGTTTACACTATACCGCATAGCTATCGTCGCGCCGCGATTTTCGTATCGGATAGGGGTGCTGTTTACATCATGCCAGAGCTAACCGATACAAGACGCTCCGCAAATCGGAGTGAAAATCACTTCGCTTTGTAGGTGACATGAAAATCACTCCGGCATGGTTTTGGCATGATGTAAACGCTGCTATCCGATACGTTTCGCTCCATGATCACATTTTCCAGAATTCTGGAAACCACTGTAGCAAGCTTTTGCTCATCGTTTCGTAGACCCTTTCTCCCTTTGGATAATGGGTCTACGCGTAGGCTACGTTCCCTCCCAATCAGTAGCTTAGCCAGGGGGCAAGGGGGGGCGGTCGCCCCCCATGGCAAAAAAGTTGGTGTCTGAGAAAAGCCTGGTACCCAGGGTAAGAAAAGCCCAAATTTGCAATAAAATCGGCACCCTAGGGGGGGGTCAATGAAATTTCTGGCAAAATTAATAATCCTGCAAGGGAAATGTTATTGTTCATGAGATATTTACTTGGTCACCTTAGCACCTGTCCCGACAGCTTCAAGATAATTAGGGCATTCAGTGCGATGTGATAATCAACCACACGAAAGAGTTCGCGGATTTGGCCCCTGGAAAAATGGACTTTGTTTAAGCTTTTGTAGGACGTGATAATTTTATAAATGCTACGTAAGACAAAATTATTATTACAGCTAAGTCGGCAAAAATTCAACATACTTAAAAGATCCATTCACATTTTCTCTTCAACTTAATTCGCATAAGTCGGATTTCGTGTCAGTCGGATAGTTTTTCTTGATCCGATCCGACTTATGCGAGTGTGACTGTAAAAACTCTGAGTTGTCAGACAAGGTATGTTGAATAAAAATGAGCGAAATTTGTTGCGAATTAGAAAATGACAGCTTTATCATTGTGCTAGGAACTTACATTTTTTGAAGATTTCTATGTTCTTAGAAGTAATTGATTTGCCTATGTTACCAAACAATCTCAGAATTTTTGATTGAGCTTCTTAACGATTTCCTCCTCACTTCGCTCGAATTCGATCCATCATCCTCGACGTTTCGCACAGTGCTGTAGAGCTGGGGGGCTCAGCCGCCCTACTTATTTTTTTGGTTATTTTGGGGAGCTGAGCCCCAAAACAGTACTGTATAACAAGAATAGCATTTCCACCGCAAAAACAATGCCAGATAGAGTGAAAAAAATTTATCTCATTAGCAAAATGTTTCAAGCTGTTGTCAATCATGATCACTAGATATCTAGATATCATTATAATATTCATCAATTAAATAGTACACTTTTTACAATACACTCGTTTTTTATAAGAAACTTGGCCCTAAACTTTGTAGCATAGGGTTTCTTAACTTTGTGCCCAATTCTTATAGTAAAAGTTTCTTGTACAGTTTCTTCATCTTTCATAAAATTGAATTTTACAATGTATCAAAATTCACGGAGGACTGCTTTTTGAAGCAAGAATTACAATAAAGAACCAAATCATAAACAAAAATGAGACCTTTATTTGGGTTGGCAATACATTTTCTGTTTAAAAACTTTGCAACTCACAACCAAAATTGAAAAAGTGTCTTAACTTTGAATTGACCTCTGATCGTTTCTAGTGGAGTTTCTTGATTTCTGGAGGAGGGTACTAAAATTTCTAATCAGAGGTTTCCTATAAAAACAATGAATGTAGGGGCATTTTCCGGCAATGTAAAGGGCAAGGTCTCTAAACATTTCCCAGGGGCCAGCCCCTGGACCCCCCGATTCTACTCGCTTTGCTCGCAGCCCCCCACTATGAAGTTTGTTCCGACGGGTCTGCTACCTGAGCCCCCTAGATATCGATCCAGCTCTACACCACTGGTTTCGCACTCAAATATCTTTCGTTGTCAAACTTTTGAAAGATTACAGCACTAAAGATGAAGATCACGAATGTCTCCACACCTTGTACTGATTATCGAAGTTTTTATCGCCAAATAGCCCATCATGAGGACTCTTCTCCTTCTTATTTTAGGATGGTTCTCCAAAATAAAGGGGTGTTTTCCGCTGTTCTCAAGGTCGTGGCCCCAAACATTTTTTCCGGGGGAAGCCCCCAGATCCCGAATTCTTGCTCGCTTCGCTCGCTATTTTGCCCCCCCCCCAATGACAGCACCCTGGCTACGCCACTGCTCCCAATTTTAACCCCCTTTAGAAGTTCCAGTGACGCCACTGTTTTTTCGCACATTACAGTTTATTGATAATTGTTAGGTGGTTTTGGGTTTTTATATTCTTGTTGTTGATTGCTGTTGCCTATTTTTATATTTCGCTGTTGCTGTCACATGCAAAGAAATCATTTTATAATGATTAAAGAGACGTGTTTTTTTATCGCGTTCTATGTCTTCGAGTAGAGAAGTCGCCAAAAATGGTCAAATGCAGTTGGATAGGAAACACAGACACCACCGACTCTGTGCGCCATAAAACGGTGTCAATGTAATATGGTGCGCCATACCGATGAAAAAAGCTCATTTTCATTTCATTTTCAGTTCTAATTATTTAACCACGGTAGCCCCGTCAGTCTATAGAGACTGCTTTACAGGCCGTGCAGACTACAAAGTAAAAACCTAATTTACAAATGTTGTTTTCTAACTTAAATATAAAATATATCTATAAAAATATGCATAACAAAATTAAACCGAATTAAACGAAACTAATTCGAAAGAAATGCGAGATCAAACCCTAAGGCATCAAGGCTGCCTTTTGTTGACTTTGTCACCTTCTTTTTAGAACTCTTAAACTAGCTGTTGCTCTAGTTTAAGGGAGTGCTACGATCCTTGTTTCTTCGTGGAATATCACTCGAATTTGCCTGCCGTTTCATCACATCTTTTTTCTGTCATAAGAAAATCGTTTGCCCACGCAAAGAGGTAATAGAGCTCACATACACGTATTTTTTGTTATAAGGAACTGTTTATAAGAAACTCAACTCTCAGATCGCCAAAAAGTTAAGAAACTCCGGTACTGGGAAAAAAATAATTAAGAAACTATTTATTTTAGTCAAAGAAATCCTTAGCATATTTTTACTTTATTTTCACTTGTTTCCTGTAAACATTGGAAATTCTGTATGTTACTTAGCTAATTGTCTCACTAATGAGCATATATGCTAAGGGTTATTGGCTGTGGACTTTTTGATTTCCACTGAACGAAACTATTCACGCGAAGCGAGCTTTCTCAACCTTGAGCATGAGCATGATTTGCAAAAATTTGCTAAAAATGAAGTTCGAAGACTTGCAAGAAGTTGAGATTTCCATGAAGTTAGATTTACAGCTATAGGATAAAGCTAGGATATGCTAGAGGAGATGCAAAAAACATGAAATGATTCAAAAACTTCGTTTTAAAATGTTCACGAGGGCACATGAAGTAAACATGAAGATTGTTATGGAACTCGTAAGAAACTCGTAAGAAACTCAGAGTACTGAAAATCGCATAATTTTAAGAAACTTTCAGTACTGGCTCAAATTCTTAGTTTCTTATAAACAAAAATACGTGTATTCTGATAAACAGATAAGTGTTTGTGTTGACTAGACTCGTTGTTGAATTAAACATGTACTTAGTGCCGATTATACGTTTGAAAGGAGGACATCGCTGCGTAGGCGTGTATGGCAAGCGGATGTCACCATAATCAGAAAAACCCACTTTTTCTCAGATAAACTGGGTTTTTCTCCAGAAAAACCCACTTTTTCTCAGAAAAAGTGGGTTTTTCACCAGAAAAACCCACTTTCTCTGGTAAACCCACTTTTTCTGGCAGATAAAGTGGGTTTATCTGAAAAACCCACTTTTTCTACTGATAAAGTGGGTTTTTCTCAGAAAAAGTGGGTTTCTCTCAGATAAAGTGGG
>REGM01000069.1:984097-998570 GCA_004194415.1 Aurelia aurita
TCGCGCTGCCAGAATTGTGACCAATAGCAGTTATGATGCACCTGCTGATGCCCTGATACAGAAGCTAAAGTGGCCAACTATCGCTGATCGTTTTCAAATCCATAAATGGTGTTGCACCTACGTATCTCTCGAATATTTTTTCAAAAAACTCTTCACGGGACACTGTCAAGTTAAGAAACTCTGAGACTGACTTACGCGTCCCTCTTATGAAAACGACAAATGGGCAGAAATCATTCTCGTATCGTGGTGCGCACCTTTGGAATAATCTTGAACCGGAGGTCAAGCAAGCACCCTCTCTTTATGCTTTTAAAAGTCGATTATGAGTATGACCATAATGTATTTATTTCTAGATTCTAGTTTTGTAATTAGGTTATTAACGTTTTAGTTTCACATGTATTAAATTGTAAATTGTAATTTTATGGCACGGCCCCCTGAAGAGCAGCCTTAGCTGACGGGGTTACCGTGGTTAAAGAATATAAAATCAAATCAAATCAAATCAAGCGCTAAGAATAGGCACGTGGTCTGACCATATTAAGAATGTAGCCATCTGATTGAATGCGCCCGAAGTCCAGCGCTTCTGGCCTAAGTAGTCTCTGTTTTGAAGCTGTATTGTTATGAGTCTCAGTTTGAATCCATAGCGATCATTCTATTGAATGTTCAAAACTGAGACTCGTGTAGTCAGTCTAGTACTTTGGTCCAAATCTGGGCCCGCAGCATGCAAGGGAAAGTTTTGTTCCACCAATGTTGGGCCCGCAACATGCAAAGGGTTAAATTGTTGGCCATCCTAGTGCTAGAGTTTCTTAAATTATTGGGCATCCTGGTACTACAGTTTTTCATAAACGAGTTTCTAATAAGAGAGACCCATAAAACTCTTTCCGGGCAACCCATCTAAGAGCATGGCTCCTTGGGATCCTGGTTAGGATTCCAAAACAATATAATATTTTCAATATACAATAATGAAAAATACTGTATGCAATAGTTGATGTTATTTTCATCTCAATTACAGGTGAATCCTACAAGGATCCATCATGGGTCCTCGGGTGTTTATTGCCCTTTGTATTGCTTTGGCAATGATGTGCCTCCAGTGCAATGGAGACCTGTCTAAAGAGGAAAAGAATGCAATCAGTAAGGGGTTAGAAGGTGGTGATGCAATCCTTCAAAAGCTGTCCAAACTTGGTGATCCAAAAACAAGTAAAGTTTACGATGTATTGGGAAAGATGTCTGCATTTATGGGTGCATCTGCAGGCCTTGTTGCCTTCATTTTGATTTTTTTGCCACAAAGGGACTCTAAAGAACTTGCATACATGAAAACAAAATTTGCACAGGTTAACAGCAAACTGGACACGATCACAACAGAACTTGATAACATAAAAACATTGATAGTACTACAGAACCAACGAGCTGCCTACATTCCAGCTGCTTCAAGGATTCTTAACGCACACAAACAACTGAACCGTTTTCTTAACGAACTCCAGAAGACAAAATGCCTCAATGCACGACAATGTAAACGAGTAAGAGCAAGAATCGCGTCNAAGGTGGTGATGCAATCCTTCAAAAGCTGTCCAAACTTGGTGATCCAAAAACAAGTAAAGTTTACGATGTATTGGGAAAGATGTCTGCATTTATGGGTGCATCTGCAGGCCTTGTTGCCTTCATTTTGATTTTTTTGCCACAAAGGGACTCTAAAGAACTTGCATACATGAAAACAAAATTTGCACAGGTTAACAGCAAACTGGACACGATCACAACAGAACTTGATAACATAAAAACATTGATAGTACTACAGAACCAACGAGCTGCCTACATTCCAGCTGCTTCAAGGATTCTTAACGCACACAAACAACTGAACCGTTTTCTTAACGAACTCCAGAAGACAAAATGCCTCAATGCACGACAATGTAAACGAGTAAGAGCAAGAATCGCGTCCCGCTATGTCAAGTACTTTAATGAATTTAATGTTGTTTTAATGCACCTACCAGTCCCAGAAAAAGTTTCCTGATTTGAGCTGTTATTGGAGTAAAAGTGTAGTTCATTTCTGAATCTGCGCGCATTGATTGTCTACTGATATTTTCCTGAAAAACAGAATACCTGAAAAGTTCACGAAAGAGGTAAAAACAGTTGATCAAAGACCGTTAAACCTGCAGTTCTTGAACTCCAAGAAAATGACTCCAGAAAGATAATATTTGTCTGTTGTGCCCTTACAATACACGATTTTGCTTGCTGTTTGAAGAAAAACATGCTTCTTAAGACATGGTCCAGTGCTCCGCACTTTGTACTTTGCCGGGTTTGAATTCCATTCTATGAAACTGACAAGCGTTTGTATGCTCTTCACACCTACGATGTAAAACATGGAACAAACCTTTATGGGATTTATTGCTAGATTTTTTCCCTTTTTGAGGCTTTCTCGAACGAAGGTTTTCTGAAAATCCATATTTTCGAGGTCTTATAAAAGGCAAAAAAATCCGAAATAATATTTGGATCTAAATTGGCCTTCAAGCGAAAGACTGCCGTTGAAAATTGCTCAAAACGAGACCATCGTTGTTTTCAGTTTTCAGTGGCTGTTCAAATAGGGAAACTTTTTTGGGGACACCCGGTATTTTGTTAGACTTATTATGTTGAGTCCTACTAATTGCTAATAGTCACCCTGCTCGTTCATACTAAGATAAGGAGAAACTTAGGCCCAGATGATATCTCTGCCAGAAGTCACTGAAAATTGCCTTGGATTTTGGGATCTAATAGAAGTGAATGTGTTTGGATTATTGCTCAGGTTTGTATGCACAATCGCTGAAATCCTTATCTTTGTATCTCATGTGTAGCGATTTCTATCGATATTTCAACGAAGGTCAATATTCTTCGACCGGAAAATGAATGCAGCTCCGGCCCCAAATAAGATGTGTCCATACATGTAAACAATTCTGGACGGATACCTCTGCAACTGATTTGTCAAAAAATTTCGAATAGCTGCATTAATTTAGCACCCATCTCAATTTTCAAATGACCGATTTTCTATCACCGGGTTGGAAAGCGGCGATGTCATTGGCTGATTAGCGTGAAATTGGATGATTTCCGCGTGCTCTGGCAACCAATAAGGATTTGAGCCTTATCTTGTTCATACTAGTTAAGATGAAGAGGCACTTCCTGAAACAAACAATGCACTTTTTGTTTATTGCAGAATCTTGGGGGCACGTGCCCCCAGTTTCCTACGTCTCTGTTCAGAAGTTAAATGTATCACATTTCACGGATGGATTTCCTTGCACCTCCGATCGCATGTATAAATTGAACGAGAATGACTGACTTGAATGTGGTGTCGGGTGATAGTGTAGTGCCTTTATCTTGGTTGTTTTTCTTACACCCTTTGCGAAGAAAACAGTTACAATCAAGAGAAGCCAATAACACTTATCATTTCTCCAGAAAGCATACAATATCTGTAAGAGAACACAAGGATTGTTGAAGGCTTTTTATAGATTTTTGCGTGAAGAAAATGATTTTCACCAATATTGTGGGAGAATTTATGAGAGGATTTGCTCCTCAGCTGTGTTACTATTTTCGAAGCGTCCCCTCCCCCCATTTTAACCCCCTTTAGAAGTTCCAGTGAAGCCACTGTTTTTCCGCACATTGCAGTTTATTGATAATTGTAAGGTGGTTTTGGGTTTATATTCCTGTTGTTGATTGCTGTTGCCTATTTTTATATTTCGCTGTTGCTTTCACATGCAAAGAAATCATTTTATAATGATTAAAGAGACGTGTTTTTTTATCGCGATCTGTGTCTTCGAGTAGAGAATTCGCCAAAAATGGTCAAAGGCAGTTGGATAGGATCAATGAAATATGGTGCGTCATACGGATGACCAATGGCGGCTCTAGCCGTCAATTACTGGGCGGCATAGGAGAGAAGTGGGGGAGGGGGGGGGCTGCTGATGACAAAAGCTAAAGCTTTAAGGTTGCTACTTTTTTTACTCTCTTTTAGATATTTTAAACACTGTTTTGATCTCGCGGAAATCGGCGAATCTGGACTTCAAGATAATTGACGGAGATATAAGGCAACTTAAAGGGGTCTGGGCAATCTAAATATAACCAATTGTATTCCATTGTATTTGATGATCTCAAGAGATTATCAAAACAATTGGACAAATAGAGGCACATGGCCTTCTTTTGTTCTATTTTTAGAATAGACGCTACTCAGGGTTTTTCAGAAAAAACGTTATTGAAATTTTCAAAAATTAGTAAGATTCGAATAGTTGTAATATATACCGTCTGAAAGCACACTCTATCTTCTTTCCAATGATATGCAGTTTTGATACATTAGTGGAATTATTTATCATTTAATGGATATTTTAGTAAGTATGGCCTATTTTAGATGCAACATGCTGTAAGAGCAAAATCAGGACCTTTTTTATCGTAAAAAGTTACAAAACAGATTTTTGAAAACATATACATATTTACTTCCATGAGACACATTAATTAAAAATGATAAAATAAGCTCTCACAAAGATCGGTTTTCGCCTATGCAAATGTCCTACCATTTTCCTGCATCTAAAATAGGCCATACTTACTAAAATGTCAATTAAGTGATAAATAATTAAATTAATGTCCAGAAGCTGCATATCGCTGGAAAGAGGATAGATTGTGTAGAGATGCCTGTTCACATTGCTCCTCCGTATTCGCTTTTATCCGTTTTCATTTTGATGCGTTGTACCCGTTCACACTGATTTGGGTAAATACAAAAACGCCGCAAAAACGACGAAGCGTTCACACTGCCCCGGATACAAAAGAAAACGCCGGGAAAACGATACCAACGTTTACAGCCCTGAAAATTGCTAAAAAACTTTTCAAAGATTTCTCCAAGCATCAGACTAACCTCTAGTGAGTCAGCAATGTTGAGAACTTTTTCAAATTGGCACGTGAATATTTTGTTGTTTTGTTGTAGTTACTAGCGTTTTCAAAAGTATCCGTTTTCGCATTTTGGGTGTTCACAATGCGTTTTCGCGTTTTCGAAAGTCTCCGTTTTCAAAAGCATCCGTTTTCAGGGCGGAGCAGTGTGAACGCAAGACGAAAACGGATACTTGCCAAACTCAGACCGGTCTGAGTTTCAGATCAGCACCAGTTCATTTCGGTGTCTGGTCAAAGCCCTTAGAGTGTTTACATGAGAACAGGCGAAATGAAACTCGTGCCGGTCTGCGGTCTGGGTTCGTTTCGGTCTTTCAGACCGATCTGAAAACTCAGGTCGACCTGAAATTCTCATGTAAACAGAATTTTTTTCAGATCGGGGCGAAATGAAAGTAGCAAAGGTTATTGGGAGGAGATTTGGCGCCATTTTCATTGTTTGGTCGTCCATTTTGTACTGTATGCTCTCATCCACATCGCAATTTCACGTCACAAAATCATGTCTGTGAAGAAAGTCTTCCCTTGACATTCGAAAATTCGCGTTCCACTCCTCTGGAAGCATTTTACTGTCCATCATATTTGACAACCATCAAGATAAAATGGATCTACAATTCAGCACAAACAGACGGGACGATACATTTCATAATTAATTCCAATAGCATCTTGCGCTGCATGTCACTTGGCGCTATCACGAAACTAGGCCCAAACAAATTAAAAAAGTGCGGGAAAATAAACCATTGTCACGGCTGCCTCGATTCCAGTCAACGCATGCTCAAATTTAGGCTAACATAATTTCAGACCGGTCTGAAATTCCATGTAAACGCAACGCAAAAAAGCATACATCGCAAAATTTCAAACCGATCTGAAACTCAGNGTGTCAATAGATTATGGCAGCTTCTTAACCCATGCGGACTGTGTTTTTCGACGAAGACCTCTTTCATGAAACTAGGATTAAAGGGAATGTAAGCATATAAAAGTGGCTCAAGCCACTTGCGGTTAAATTCTAGCCACTCAGATATCAGTATTTCCAGTTGCCGTTGATGAGTTACCCAAATATGGTGCAGCGCGTGTCAAAGTACATTGTCTTTGCATGGCTATTTTTATCAAAGGCTTATGTATGCTTACATTCCCTTTAAGCTCCCAGTTTGTTTTATAGATCTCAGTCATCAGCGCCTGTAAATTCCTTACGTGGACTGGGACCGCATTGGCTCTGAATAATATTGTATCAAAATCTGATCTCATATCTTTGTAGGTTATCCGCAATGCCCGTTAGAGAATACGATTAACTTTATTGTTCAGTGTTCTATCGCAGAACATCCAAATAAGAGAGTAGTTGGACTGGGACAGTAGTTGAACTGGGACAAAAATAAATGCCTTCATTGTTCGTTTTAGCACGCGCGATAGGAAACGAGTTTGGTGTTGAACTAACCTGTAATGTTGTATTAATCTTACCTTTGTCTTTATTTCTTGCAGGCGGACAGTTTGGCAGTTGAAATAACAAAATGGCGACGGAAGATCACGTTGCAGTGCTGGCTCATTTAGGCCTATTTCAAGCTGAATAACAAGCAGAAGGCAAGAGCAATAAAGACAAAGGTAAGATTAATACAACATTACAGGTTAGTTAAACACCAAACTCGTTTCCTATCGCGCGTGGTTTTAGTTGCTCAGTTCGTTTTAGTAGCGTATCCCCTAGCGAGTACCCTAGCTTTCGTTTCTTTGCTTCCCTGTGATCAGGATTATGAAAACAACACTTGTGTAATTTGAGATCGGGCTACGTCATCGTTGCGGTCGAGCTGTTGTTACTGTAACGCGTAGCCCGATCTCGAATTACACAGGTATTGTTTTCATAATTCGGACCACAGGGAAGCAAAGAAACGAAAACTAGGGTACTCGCTAGGGGATACGCCTGGACACCCTGTGCCTATACAAAGGAATGCGAAGCGTTTTCAGATGTCTCCGTTTTTGGCGTTCACACTGAAAACGGAACGTTTTGAAAACGCATCGTTTTCAAATTTATCCGTTTTCATTAGCGTTTTCGAAAAGCACGGAGCAGTGTGAACGCAAGGCAAAAACGAAGAAGTTTTGCTCCGTTTCATATGAACACGGAGCAGTGTGAACGGGGCCTGAAAGGACTGGAACCAACTGAAAGGACTGGGACCTAACTGAAAAGACTGGGTAAAGGCGTCCAGAGTCAGGAAAACAATACGGTCACTGACCTGAAGGTCCCTAATAACAAAGGAATCCACGCCTAATAACAATAACATAATTTAACAACATATTCCATGCCCTAAATACACCTATTTTCTATTCAAAAAGGAAGACGGTTCTATCAAAAAGCTGTTTCTGTCCGGAGGATGGTTGAGCATTTTCTGGACTCCGAGGGCGTCAACTAAAGACAAGGAAATGGAGAAAAGAGACAGAAATTTGGTTTACAATTCACCAGAACATTTATTACTAATGAGGTGATGATACTGACTATAAACATCGACTATGTTCTAATTCGCTAATACTATACTGTAATCAATATATTAAAAGTTCTGATCATCTAATCTTCACGTATTTCCACTTGCAATAATTACAGTATACTTCAAATGACGAGCGAGCCAAAATGATGATGATGATTATTATGATGCATTCTCCGATCCGATAACCAGCGCATCACCTTCAATCATTTAGAGGGAATTCGGTATTTACAAAAGCGGCACTCGTTTATTGGTTGGCTATGTTAGAAAAGGGTTTCTCATAAGCCCGTTAAAATTATTACATTTGAATCAATCACTTTGCGAGGCTGTAAGCCCAGGATTTTTTTCGTATGTAAAAACGTTGAGTACAGTCAACGATCTTTAACCTGAAAATTGTTGCTTTGGGCCCTTATCAAAAATTTATAAATAGGCGGCTCAAATTGCCTCGCTTTCCTTTCATTAGATACCAACGCGTTGTTTTCGATCTTGCTGCCTTTGAGGCGCAGCGGAATGACGAAAATGTCTGTTGCTATTTTCTCCGATTAAAACAACAGTTTTATCTCCAAATGAAGTTAGAGAGATGAAGGATTTGAAATTCCATAAATTGGTGGTAAGATTTTTGTAGTTTGATTTCTAAAACAGAAGATACATTACAAAAATTAAATTTTAGTTTCAATGATATTGGGCTGCGTAGACGATGATTGTTTGATGCGCTAAGAACAACCATAGTTGCAACAACAGATTACAATTCCAATCTAGCTAGAGATATTTTAAAACACAAAATTAAGCCACAAACGCCAACTTTCGTGAAGCACCAATAAACATCTACATAAATAATTAGCAATGTCAATGCTTAGGGCTCCGCTGATGAAATACGATGGGTCACTGCATGCACAGCCTTTAGATAACTTTTGGTTGGAATTGGAAAAAGCCTTATATTTGCTGTTGGGCCCTGTTGTTTATTCCAAATCTAAAAAGATATGTCATCTGGTGGGCAGCACCCGAACAGATAGGAAGGGCGGTTGCAATAATTGATTCGAAATCACTACTATTGATTGTTGTACAATGGGGAGCTGAGCGTGAGTTACAACCCCCCTTACGACGCTCAACTTTAGTTTTGTTTAGCGAATTCTAGGTGGTAAGTGCGCTTTATCTGCGAACGAAGATATGTGAAATATCGATCTTGCATACTCTTCTAACTCTAGCATATTAAACCATAGTCATGATTAAACGATTAAACGTAGTAGCCTCTTATCCGAAACAAAATGGCGAACATGAAAAGGGGCAACCTCGTTTCCAGGGTGTTCTTGCGTCATACGCGATTGATGAAGCCGAGTGAAGACACTGGTACACGTTACGAACATCTGTCCAAAAAGTGGGCAGATTAGCAGCCATTATGGATTGGCAGTTGGTCAGGTAGAGCAAATTATTCGATCTCGATTCCAAAAAAGCAATATTGTGATGATTGTTGCTTAGCGATTAAATTATGTTGCTCATATTTGAATAATTAGTACGTTTTCGAGAAATAATTCATATTTTCTACTGTTGTCGAATAACCACTCAAATTGTCAAAAGCCACTAGGTAGGGCAGCGAACTCACTCTGGGGACGAGATTGGAGTGCTTCATACAGAACAGATATTAACAAACCCGATGTACAGATAATGAGATAAGCAGCAGACAGATAAACAATCTACATGTTTAGATGAATATGGAATACTAACTAATAAAAGTTTTCTTTCAACATAATAAAGATCCTCATATTCTCCTCCACGGATTTAAACACTAATAATAATCATCATCTGTAAAAATTCAACGATAATACAATAGCAATTACAGTTAAGCAGAAAGCTGGCTGTCTGGCTGGCTCGCCTTTGCTATTAGCGAGAGGTGCAACATGGGCAGCATCTGACTCGTAGAATTGGGGAAAGGGCTTGGAGATCACTATGATTTCGGGGCGACCACTATCCATGATTTTAAGCATATCTTTAGGTCCATAGTGCGCACTAATTGAAGGATATGGTTCCCCTGCTGTTGGTAGACAATTTAACTTCAGCATCATTTCGCCTTTGGTACAGTAAATTTAAACGCAATTATGGGGACTGTGGGGTTTTCAGCTCAAAACGATCAATATCTGTTGAAACCGAAAAGCTTTAAGTTCGCTAAATATGAAGAACACTGCTCTAAAAAGAAGTGCAACAGCAAGAGGGACGGTCAGAATATGGTGAACAGAAAGGGAAGGGGACCACCAATCAAATGCGTACAAGAGAAGTAAGGACTGCAACAGGCCTAATGGTCTGATTATTGACACACTTATTTTGAATAACGTGATAAAGAGCAACCCAATGCACTTTATCCAACCCGTGAATAAAATCAACGTCACAGAACGAGTCTCTTTCATTGCCCANATCAATATCTGTTGAAACCGAAAAGCTTTAAGTTCGCTAAATATGAAGAACACTGCTCTAAAAAGAAGTGCAACAGCAAGAGGGAGGGTCAGAATATGGTGAACAGAAAGGGAAGGGGACCACCAATCAAATGCGTACAAGAGAAGTAAGGACTGCAACAGGCCTAATGGTCTGATTATTGACACACTTATTTTGAATAACGTGATAAAGAGCAACCCAATGCGCTTTATCCAACCCGTGAATAAAATCAACGTCACAGAACGAGTCTCTTTCATTGCCCAATCAAATAAATCATCAATAAAATAAATCATCTCACCAATTTTCACCCATTTCCCACAGTGAAGGGAAGGGACCAACACACCGATTTAGTCCTTTATTTGGTTGCCGTGTTGCCACAGGCAATTTAAATGCTAAATGAATTCTAAAACCAAGGAGAAAAGCTTTTTTATATATTCCTATGCACGGATGACAGTATGACAAGTATGACAGTAAAATTGTCGAGTTTAAAAATCTACCATTGTCTATCTCACAACTTGCTCGCTTTAATTAACTAGGTCTTCTGATAACAAAAGGAATATGAACTCTGAAAATCATCCTAATATTTGCTTTCTGTGGGCTTGCAAAGCGCTCAATTGTTGGAAGAATCAAATACTGACAAAATCGGATGATAAATCAGCAAGGGTGTATTTTGTCCAACAAACAATTCTGGTCTCCTATATGACAAAGCGATTCGCAGTTCTCGAGAACAGATTTCTCACCCCTGAGTGTACTCAATCAAATCCAAATGAACAGAGGGGACAAAACCTTCTGGTTGACTGCATTTAAAATGGGAGCTCTTTTCGATTTGTGAGGCGATCAAATCCCCCACTATGTGGGGTCATCAAATCATTTTGTCATGTTAGAGACCTGAATTTTTCGTTATAAAAAGTTCACCATTGCTTCACCAATCATCACTGGGCTGATAACGCATTATTTGGATAAGGTTATTTAATGGCAATTGATTGATTGACTGATTGACTGATCGATCGATAGATAGACTGAATGAAGCTAAATGCTCTGCTTAAAACTGCATGTTAATCCTATTAAATCTATACTCAATGATAAAATTTTGTACGCTGCTCTCTCCATAAATAGCTGTCTTTCTGTCCGCCTGTCCGTTAGTCAGATCGATCTGTCCGCTAAAGAGTAAAAGCATCCTTCCTTAGCATTCTCATAGCCATGAACATATTTAACAAAGACTATTTACAATCCCAGTACTGTATTGTTGTATGCAGTCCTGCCTGCCGTTCCAAACACTAATTTCTGTACTTTGCATTAACAATAACCGCAGGCTTTAACACCTTGTGTCCAAACAGTGTTAACGAAGATACTCCCTGCAACATATGACAATAAACAATTAATTGCACATATGATTGTCGATTTGATAATAAATTGTGTATGTCATGGACTAGAGGCTGGGGTATGCTGATTAAACTCATACAAAGAAGTAAAGGTTCAGGAGACCTTCTGGAAACTAACTCCATCTTAAGGAGTTTTGCAAAACAAAACCAATGCAAATAAAGTGCATTTGAATCATCCATGCCTTTAGCGTTTCTCTGAATATAAATGCCAAGCTGGGAAATCAAGCAAATGTCTCAAAGAAAGAAGACATGTATGCATCGGGTTTATTGACAAACTGTTTCACAGAAATTCCTAGCTTACAGAGAGTCCAACTACGGTACAGCTGCATAAGCCGCCATCGGAGCTTATTTCGTTCAGAGGTTATTGAAGGGGCTTAAAAAAGAAAGGGTTGATTGCACAGGGGTGCTTAAAAGGGTGGGAAAGTTGATAACACTTAAGGAAAGAATCTGACTGACAATCGCCCTTTAGTAACAACAGATTAATAACAACAGAACGAATTCACTTGATTCTGGAAATGGAGACGTTACTTTGGTGACGTTACTATGGTGATGTTACTTTGGTGATGTTAAACTGCATGGTGATGTAAAACCAATGAGATGTTACTAATATGGATTTGTTCATAACATGATCAATCCGCATCTTGTTAAGACAATTCAATTCAACTTTATCATCTCAGTGCCAAGCTTTGATTGGCTCTGATCACGTGATGAAATTGAAGCAAAGCAAGCATATGAAGAATGAGACAATGATCATCATCAGGTTGAAAATAAAATAATCAATCTTCTTCAAAACTGACCAAAATAGTTAGTACCTATCAATAATAATGAGTACCTATTTAAACATCATATGTACAATAATTGATTGAGGAGAAGCGAGGATAAGACATTTATACCTTGGTCAAAGTATCTGTTATAAATTTTCATCTTCCTTCCCTCGGTTATCCGTGCTCAGTTTGTCTTTGCTTGGCCGTCTCTTTTGCTCACGAAGGTTTTCCTACAAAGCGAAAGTCATATGATGAATCAATAAACAATTACAAAAGTGTTTAACCAAATTTGAAACATTTTCTGGCAAGAACAGTCAACAGAACTCCTGAGAAAAGGAATTAACGCACAGATCTTTCCGCAGCAAGAGAAAAACGAGTAGGCTGCAAGGAACAACTCCACAATCTGTTTATCTTTCCATAATCTCCGTCTTTTATTATTGATATTTTTAAGATTATGTATGAAAACTACATTTCAGCTTTAGGGACAAAATCATTTATCAATCATTCTGGGGTGTATTTATCATATTTGGTGTGGTAAGTCTGACAAAATATCTATGTCTGCTGGCGGGATCAATTCAATTCAATTCAATGGATTGCTTCCAACAAGGGCATGGTCGAAAGTATACTGATTACCCCAGTCCCAGTTTTCCGCTATGTTTATTGAATTGGATGACGGCACTCCGCTTCAACTGCGACTGATCATCAAACTATCTGAAAATCCGGCCAAAATCACAGGAAAGCATGCTCGACCAATCAGATTGCAGCATTCCAAACTGACCAATAGGAAAGAAATATTTCTAACTCAATCCAAGGATTAGCCTCCTGTTAGGCTCCTTCTAGCAAATGGCGAAGGAAGCTGCGAGATTGTTGTCGTTTTTTTCATTCATGCATTACTCTATTTTAAGTAGGCTGGAAAGATTTCTAGCTATTACAGCTATGCCGCATCCAGGCATGTGACCCATAGTTTAACGCCCCTTCCGAAGGTCGATGAAGTGAGTTGCTTGGTCAGGCATCTGGAAGGTCACCCATCCGGATTTTGACCTCATGCGACCAAGCTTAACTTCAGTTACCTAACGAAAACTATAGAAGCCGCTCGGCCACTCACCCCAGAATGGTGAGATCCGAAGAACGTTTTGGCTTCTAAAAAGAACGTTTTCAGTTTCAAAGTGAAGGAATCTTCGAGCAATAAATAANATTCATGCATTACTCTATTTTAAGTAGGCTGGAAAGATTTCTAGCTATTACAGCTATGCCGCATCCAGGCATGTGACCCATAGTTTAACGCCCCTTCCGAAGGTCGATGAAGTGAGTTGCTTGGTCAGGCATCTGGAAGGTCACCCATCCGGATTTTGACCTCATGCGACCAAGCTTAACTTCAGTTACCTAACGAAAACTATAGAAGCCGCTCGGCCACTCACCCCAGAATGGTGAGATCCGAAGAACGTTTTGGCTTCTAAAAAGAACGTTTTCAGTTTCAAAGTGAAGGAATCTTCGAGCAATAAATAAAAGTACGCATCATGGCACTGGTACGTTTTGTTTTCTCTACTAATGACCCTCGGCATCAGAGCAAGGTTCATCAATTTCTAGCTGATTTTTCGAATAGTTTGATTATGAGTCGTAGTTGTAGTGAATATCAGTTTATCAAGGAGCGACACTACGACGATTGTAATAAGTCTAGGTCGACAGCTCTGCTCAGGCCCAATTTGGTTAGCCTGCACACAGCCCCATATTGTAGTCTGCGACCCATTGTAGTCTGCGCGCAGGCTACAATTTGGTCTGCTATTTTGGTTTTCAATTTTGGGAACTCTATCCATTTTGTACCAAAAGAATATTTTAATAATTTTATATCACCTGAAAACCTAATTCCTCCTGTATCAGGTTCAATTCTCAATGGGATGTGTACCATAAAATTTATGAGTTGGCTTTTAAATGGTAGTTAAAATTTGCTGTGGCAAACTGTGTTAAAAAAGTATGAGAACTGATAGCTGCACTCGGTTCAGTTAAGTGGTTATAATATAGAAATGGAAAATTCGCTTAGCTCTTCATGTAAAAAGTATTGTTGCTACACTCAAGAAAGCTATGACTTGACAATAAGAACTATAACTGATAACAAGCTCAACACAAAAGCGTAATAAAGTTACTTACAATTTTCTCTGACTCTCCTTTCCAATAATTATAATTGCTATTTATATATTCTATGGCTTCGGGGACACATGCAAATTCTGCGAAATGAATGGACGGAATGATAAAAGAATAACAGAAAATGCTTTGTGTAATCTTGATCTTACACTTGTTATATCCAATAATGAAACAAAATAACAAGGAAATAGATTGACTCACAAGAATAGACTAAATTATCACACACAAATCAAGATATATCATACGAAGTAATCCTTCAACAACCACTGCCAAGGATCCAGTGAGACCTAACTAAAACTAATTCAATGACATTCTGTTGCAGAAAGGGCTTTACGTTGCAAAAACTAAGAGTTGCTGAGGAAAGGGTGAGCCAATGCAAAGCCACAGTGACTGACACAAAGAATATTTATTCACAACAGAT
>REGM01000069.1:998713-1049701 GCA_004194415.1 Aurelia aurita
ATAATTTTATATCACCTGAAAACCTAATTCCTCCTGTATCAGGTTCAATTCTCAATGGGATGTGTACCATAAAATTTATCAGTTGGCTTTTAAATGGTAGTTAAAATTTGCTGTGGCAAACTGTGTTAAAAAAGTATGAGAACTGATAGCTGCACTCGGTTCAGTTAAGTGGTTATAATATAGAAATGGAAAATTCGCTTAGCTCTTCATGTAAAAAGTATTGTTGCTACACTCAAGAAAGCTATGACTTGACAATAAGAACTATAACTGATAACAAGCTCAACACAAAAGCGTAATAAAGTTACTTACAATTTTCTCTGACTCTCCTTTCCAATAATTATAATTGCTATTTATATATTCTATGGCTTCGGGGACACATGCAAATTCTGCGAAATGAATGGACGGAATGATAAAAGAATAATAGAAAATGCTTTGTGTAATCTTGATCTTACACTTGTTATATCCAATAATGAAACAAAATAACAAGGAAATAGATTGACTCACAAGAATAGACTAAATTATCACACACAAATCAAGATATATCATACGAAGTAATCCTTCAACAACCACTGCCAAGGATCCAGTGAGACCTAACTAAAACTAATTCAATGACATTCTGTTGCAGAAAGGGCTTTACGTTGCAAAAACTAAGAGTTGCTGAGGAAAGGGTGAGCCAATGCAAAGCCACAGTGACTGACACAAAGAATATTTATTCACAACAGATCAGACTCTTTGGCTCATCCGGCAGACGGGTCATATGATTGAATAAATGAATGATTCCACAGCCTCAGTCTCGAACGAATTCCAAGCATTTATCAAGCGATACTGCATATTTCTAAATTCGCAACTTTCTTTTAGTCATTGTAAATATTAATTATTTTACTGTAGTTAATTTTTTTTTTAACAAGTATGATTCATTTTGTTTTTACAGGGCAGTTTGTAAATCAGTAAATATGTGCTAACTCAAACTTGTAAGCTGTTGTTTAAAAATATGAAATGAAAAAATGAATGAAAGCGATAAGTACTCGCCAGCCCAGAAATTCACAGACTATTACAAATTGATCATGAGTACTTGATTGACTACGTGGCGATAATTTGATCCGGTTTTGAATAAAAAGAAACTTACTGTCCCAAGCAGAGTAAAGGTCAATCACAAAATAGTCAATAAACGACACCTACAAGGGAAAAGAAGAGTGGTATTATATTGTCAAATATACAATATTTTATTTGACGTAAATCTACCGGGTGTTCCAAAAAAGTTCCTACGTTTAAAGAGCTGCTGTGGAGGAAATTTATTTCAATTTTTCTGGATTTACTTTCCTCTAACAGAAGAGGCCTTTGCCCATATCTACTCAATAATCGCTGAAATATAGCCAATGAAATGTGAAATTTACGGCTCCGTCGGAATTAGAGGGCAGTATTTTCAATATGTTCCTGAAATGTTGGTATTGAGAAGGGCTTTAGTGTTGATATGAAGTTTTAACAACATCAATCACATATTTGTTAACTGCAAGCCATTTGTATTAGAAAAACTAAAACCAGAAGCCAACATCTCAAATCAACGACGAGAATGGCAAATCAATAGCATTGGTACATGACAAGACTCAAATCTATCTGTTACATATCTCAAGTACTCTTGCCAACATTTACTTTGAGTCATGAATTTTCGTTTAAAACCTGATGTACTAATTGCTTGATATTCAGATTTCATAAATCCATCATCAAAGTCTACCAATGGAATCAGGAAATTTTACTACAATAATCTCAATAGTCCAAAAATGTATTTTGATATTGTTTCTCATTATCAAACCTTCTGATTTTCCAGAAACGTGAAAGTTTGGCTTTAATTCGTGATAACTCGGCGACTATTGAACAGAAATGGGCACACAAGGTGTCAAACTCAAGTTAAAGCCTCTTCTGCCGGGTGATTCAGAAGATGTATCCACTCTTTGATAAATCGTAATACAAAACTATAAGACAGATTTGAAAAATTACAACTCCGTTGCCTGACTGAGGGTTTAACTTAATCTCAAGTAAAGAATTCCCGAAAACTAGCTTCTGTTGGCTTTTCCTAAAACTATAAGTGATTGGCTCAATTTGATCCATGTTTCAACGACTGAAATGGTAAAATAATGCCCTTCTTAGGACAGGAATTGCTTTCTAATGATACGGAAACTGCTGAGATGTAATTATGCTTTCCCATCAATGCTGGGCAGCAAAAAGTCAAAATCTACATGATAGCGAATAGGCCATTTTCAGCTAGTTTTTAGGCATATCAAGAAATAGGACTTTTGGCTAAGTCCTAACTTCAGAAGGAAGTAATGCACCTAAAATTATGAGAAAAATCTCGAAAATTAAGTTGAAGCCTCAGTAAGATGATGGCATTAAAATTTTACAAATTGGTTGCATAGCTTTTCCTGCACGATTTTTCAAACAGTGGATACATTTTTCCGACTCATCCGGTATTAACTTGAAATAAAATCAGAAGTACAAAAACATCAGCTCCTCCACATTTGCTTTGCAAAAGTCGAAACTTTTTTCTGGCAAACAAGGCATAGGGGAACAAATTCAAAATCACGAATTGTAGAATGATGACAAAGATTGCAAAAATCATTGATAAAAAGCGATTTTCATCAGCTAAGTTATTTAGCTAAAGTCACTGGTTTCCAGCTGATGGAAAATGTAAACTTTGCGGACAGACACCCCGCCCCTCCCTGACGCGCAGTAACGCATTTACCCATGCCCAGGGACTCCCTATAATTCTTGAATTTAGGGGGCCCTGAGTTAAATCTTGAAAAACCTATGAATTTCAAAGTACTGTTAATTTGAATTGAGTAGCAACGTCTTTAGACAACATAATGGCTTCGGATATATTGCAGCAGTGAAGTCAAGAGGAATGACATTAGCATCATGAATCAAAACTTGTGTATAATATTTACTGCGCACACGATTGTTTAATTTTTCGAGGTGCTCCATTTGAAAATGTCAAGTTAATATCAACTTTTGGCTATGACTGAATCTTACGGTCTTTTCCATACAAATGCATGCTAATACGGAGCACGATACTAAGCAAGTGAGCAAATTTGTTGTAGGTGTAGTTAAAAGGGGCCCAGGGCGCCAATATCAATTAATGCGGCCCTGCCGAAGCATTTTCCATTGTTTACAATTGTCAATGATTTTCAGTAGCGTTAACATGTATCCTTTGTACGATTTTGGACAGAATTATGACATGTAAATGGTTCGTACCTGTGATTGGGGAACGTTACAAGTCTGCCTGTCAAAAACAGGCATTATAATAGGAAGACCTCTAGACTTATGACATGTAAATGGTTCGTACCTGTGATTGGGGAACGTTACAAGTCTGCCTGTCAAAAACAGGCATTATAATAGGAAGACCTCTAGACTTATGACATGTAAATGGTTCGTACCTGTGATTGGGGAACGTTACAAGTCTGCCTGTCAAAAACAGGCATTATAATCGGAAGACCTCTAGAATTATGACATGTAAATGGTTCGTACCTGTGATTGGGGAACGTTACAAGTCTGCCTGTCAAAAACAGGCATTATAATAGGAAGACCTCTTCGTTTCTCTTCTTCTGTCTGAAAAGAAAACAAAATCACAAATCAGAAATTTACAGACTGAGGGCAAAACTAACCTGTGAACAAAATTAACCTGTCAAAAAACGCTTTACGCTTGAGAATGAAAAAGAAAGAAGAGAGCCGGTAGGAATACGCTACATTTTTCAATTCCATAGATATGATTTTAGGTACAAAAGGTTCAATGTTATTTTCCCCACATTTCAATACCATAGGAGATGAAAATGGTTTTATTGATAAATCTTACGTGTTACTACTTAATTATATTCCCGTGAGACTTTCGAATTTCAATTTCAAGGAAAAATAACAAAAAAGCTATATACCACAAATGAGTATATGGAATTATAAAATGTAGCCCAATCCTACGGGCCCTTTTCTTCTCCTATTCCTCCTTCACAACTCCCAGATCCAAGGCCTGTTCACAGGCTGATGCTAAATGGACTTACACCTGTTACCCTTTAGGTTAGCTTATGTCGACGATAGTATTTGAATGTGACCAACGTATATTCAGATTGATATAATTCTTGACAGCGTTTTCGTGCTTAAATCTTAAAAATGAAATTGAAGGACATACTTGATGAAAATATTCTTCAGCAATTCGATAGGCCCATTCAATACAGAGTTTGAGCGGCCTAGCAGGATTTGCAATATCAGCACATTTGATAATCATTCTTCTTATGAGAGTCTTCGATTCATTTGAACACGGGTTGCCATGGGAGACCGTTGATTCTGGAGTTCCTTTGCCACTCTGCAAGAAAATAACGAGATAAGTCAGAATATATCATAAATTAGCAAGATAGCTTGGAAAACATATCGTAATTCAGATAGTATGAAACAAATAAAGTACTTGCTATTCTTCCTAATTACTCTAATTTTGAAACTGAATTGCAGTTCTTAAAAGCAGTTGTGGCCAATTACGTTTAATGTTAGAACCCCTTCCATCCAATTGAGGTCTCCCCTGTGACCCCCGCCCGTCGCTTTCCATCACTTGGGTTAGGATTACCATTGTAAAAACTGGAAGATCTGGGTAAATTTTTGCTCTATGCTACTTTAAGCTTATTCTTTACTTCAAGGCATGTACGCATAGCTAGCATGTACCCATAGCTACCATTATCGATATTTAATGTACTATACAAAAACTATTCAATCTACCTGTCAGCGTAGGGATGGCTCAGTGCCAGCGCGCTTGATTACAAATCAGAAGGTTGGTGGTTCGAGTCCCTGCTCTGGCAAACCTGCTACCTAGATTGAGGAGAGTCGCCAGCTCTCTGTAATTCCAGGCTAACGGAATCACGAGGTGTGGTTACATCGACAGGAAGGACCAGGACACTGCTTTGATAAGCTTAGGTTTTCAGTGTTCCTAAAAATTACCTTCGGATGTCAGGTAGAAACACATAAACAAACAAGTAGCTTTTAGTTCCTTTAATCGTTCTAACAAGCACTATCAGTACTTCTTTTTGGATTGGAAAATGAGTATAACATCGACAGCAATAAGAAAATTCCACGCATGATTCTGCATGTGGTTCTATTGACAGTCAAACTGCACTAAGTATTTACAAGTATAATACATCTACGTACCATCGATCCGGTCTCATCATGCATTAAGTTTCTACTATTGAAGGAATTGTCAAATTTGGATAAATGTTCGAAATGTTGTTTCATCTCTGTTGCCATAATCATATCAATTATTTGTTGTCGTAGAACTTTGAAATCTTCACTGTAAAGGAGAAAAAGCAATCAATCACTCACTCAATCAATTAATCACTCAATCAATCACTTAATCAATGGGGTTGGCCTGATTATTGATGATACTTAGCTCTAGGAAAAGCAATGCTTATCATGTCTTAATAAATAAAGCAACACAAAGAGGTACTTCTTTTTTTAATAGTTCCGTCCTACCAAAATGATACTCTTTGCGACAGCTGACACGAGAGCTTTGATATGTCCAATTTGTTGAAAAATTTGGATGTAGGAAACAACATGAAAATAATCAGCCTGTACAAGGATATAAAGTAATCAATCAATCACTCAATCACTCAATCAATCAACCACTAAATCAATCAACATGAAAATAATCAGCCTATACAAGGACATAAAGTAATCAATCAATCACTCAATCACTCAATCACTCAATCAATCACTCAATCAACCACTCAATCAATCAACATGGAAATAATCAGCCTGTACAAGGATATAAAGTAAAGAACATCTGGGCAAAGTATAAACCATTGATGTATCAAGTCGATTCACTGGATGTGAATTACGCTTCTTCAGTGTGAATGAATGACATATTTTAATGATGTACCTCTCAAGATTCTTGAGAATATTTGATTTGCTGTCTTTCGCAGTCAGTTTGAATGCCATTGCTGCATGGTGACTTTCTAATACAGCTCTGAAATAGAAATATGTTACTTCATAAATCATAAATTCACTAATCGATGTAAAGACATGAACATCAATTTAAGAGGGTTGAGAAAAATATGAAAATCATTTCAGTCTAATGCATAGCGCTAAAATTGAGTGCTTACAACAAAATAAATTTGAAGTAGGGCTAAAGATACAAAAAACATTTTAAGATATGAAACATTTCCTCTCGACACACGATCAGAATTTCTGTTACTTGATCATGAGCAAAAAGACAAATAATGTGCAGTTTACAGTCTGTTTACATGGGACGCGAAATCTCGCCAAGTTAGGACGTTTTCAGCTCGTATTTACATGAGAAATAGAGGCAAGATGAGGTGAAAATTATCCAATCTAGGTTTTATCGTTTATCATAACAAAAGATTGATCAATATCGCGTGCGTATTGACGTCAATTTACTCCAGGTAAAACGGGCTGTCGCGTATATTTCTGTTTACATGGAAATTAATCCCGGCTAGACGGGTTGTCCCGCCTCGCCGAAATGAAACATCCTGACAAGACGGGATGGAATGAAATTCCCATGTAAACGTAAAGTGAACATTATATATGTTTCTATAGGCAGCCGGGGTATTCCGGCTAGGCGGGATATCCTGGCGAGGCGCTCGCCTGACAATCAGAACGTTGGCGGTTCGAGTCTCTACAGGCAGCCGGAAATAAGACCATAAAGTACTTACATATCATTATAGAGCACTGCTAAGTCATTGCCAGCATTACATAAAAAGGAATTGGTGTATCCCGGATGATCGACGTCATGCACCGTTGCAGCGATCAATGCAGCAATTTCATCGGAAGGTTCTAGAGAGTTCTACAAGAAAGATTTAAATAAATTACTCATGTATGAATTGTAACAAGGTCCCCAATGTCTTCGGTCTGTTGATTATATGATCAGTGGCAATCAATGTAATCAGTAACCGAAGTGTTGCACAACGATTTAGAATTCTTTGCAGTTATTCCACTTCTTGCTGCTGTTTATATTTAAATTGCATATAAGGCCCCGTTCCTACGAGAACAGAACGCAACGGAACGGAACGGAACGGAACTTTTTAAGGGGTTTTCACACGGCATTGGATCAATAAGAAGTGTTAACACGTTCCTCCCTAGAGATCAAAATTTTCTAAGCTCACCATTAAGTTTTTTCACCTTTATGCGCAAACAACCTTATTGTTTAGAGTTTTAGAATTACCTCACATACAAACTGCACGAAAAAAGTCCACAAAATGGAACGGAACGCTCCAAAAAAGTATTCACACGAGAGCTAAATTTTTTCGTTCCGTTTTACGGCTCACTTTTCAGAGCCGTCCATTTTTCGGAACGGAACGGAACGCTTCTCATCGTTCTCGTGTGAACACCTGCAAAAATTCTTTTGTTTTTTGGACCAGTTCCATATCGTTCCGTTCTGGTCCGTTCCGTTCCATTCTCGTGTGAACGCGGCCTTAGAAAACTTAAAACCAAAAACTGAACACAGAAGATTGGCTTATGTGCCATAATGACCCCTTGAAGTGGTAATGGTTGGATGACCTCATAGGACTACACTGGTTATTGCTAAAACTACACTCGAAAACTATTAAAATCATTATTTCTAAACATTTTTCTTTTGATAAACTAGCTAGAAAATGACAGGTTGAATCCCCGGGGGGGGGGGGGTACTTCATTATGACCATGATCCGACGTGAATCTGGACTTTGACAAAAGGACCCATTTGTATGACGCGATTTTCGAGAATTTCGAACCCATTTGCATGAATATCATGAAATTTCAAGCCCATGCATATGAATTTGGTTGATTTTGAAACCCTTTTTTAAAGAACATAATAGCAAACATACAAATGTTTATTTACAACACTTGCCACAAATTATCAACAAAGTAACAAATACAGTAATTAACCTAACGAAGTAAAAATATACAAGCAAAATGCAAAAAAGGGATTTTTCGGTAGTTTTGCGGCAAATCATTATGGGACCCATTTTGGGGACCCATTGGTAAGAAAATCCTAAAAATACCAACCCATTTATCAGAATCAAGCCAAATATCGGACCCATGTGTAGGGAATTTCAGATGAAATAACCCATCCATATGAGCGGCACGTCCAGTGTGACTTCACAATGAAGTACCCCCCCCCCCCGGGGTTGAAGCAAGCATTCTACTTTATTTTTGAAATTCTTAGCTTAATCTATTTTGTTTGATAAATAAATAAATTCATCATCATCTCATCTGGTCTTACCAAAAGTCCTTTATGGATCAGGCCGCCAAGTGGTTATGTTGCCTTACAGGAGAATTTGACCATGAAATGAATCAACGACTTAGCTGTCAAACTTTCGTTGGGATTCAAGGAATCTGGTTGCAACATAGTGGTTCATATATGACAAAAATAAATAAGTTTGTACCTTAACGTTTTCTCTAAGAAGAAAACAGGAAGTGGCATGAAGTACATCAGCAGCATGCGTTGAAGTGTGGTATGCATTTGTCGAGTGATATTTCGATTCTATCAGCTACAAATGTAAACAGAATCCATTTATTAACGATGCTTTATACAAAACAATAAAATCAATAAATTAATCATGCAGACACTCAATCATTCGATTAATCCTTTGTTCTTCAGCGACAAAAAGATTATCAGCTTAAACTCTGCACAAAGTAGCAATACAATAGAGAATTCTGTACAACGAAGGGTCTTAACAGACAAAGAAATTTGCCATTCACAAGAATACCCTTCACATCTTTAGCGTAACGAACCATAAGGTTGTGCTCTCTGTTTATTCTGATTTGGTTGAGTGCACTCAAAGGTGTGAAATCTCTTTTTGAGTACTGTAAATCACCGATCAAAGTAACTGAGCGAGGAGATTAAGATTTGAGCCGTCAACCGTAAACTGGGAGCATCTACAAAAGAACCAGATAGGCTTTTATATAACTTGCTAGTGTAAAAGGTGCTACTCACTTGCAACCATTTCCGTAATACATCTTCTGATATACTAAGAAATTTGCAGACATTGAATCGGCTGAATATTGCATATCCTAGATAATACAGCGGCCTTTAAAAGAAAATTGAATAAAATGAATTCTACTCAAGATGAGAAAAAGGAAACGAACAATTCAATTCTGCTCTCACTTGTATGAAAGTTAAAACGTTCAAAAGAATTTCAGGCAATGAAATGTGAGGCAAGGAACCATAAAGTAAGATAGAATTACGATTCTTGTCTGGTTTACAGCATCAATTTATGCTGTCAACAAGATTTCTTTATATAAGAAGGTAAATAGTTTTCAAAATGTGACTCTGTTATTCTCTTTGACGTCATGCTGGCTGGGTTGCTGGCATTCAAGTCAATTCTAAGTGCCTTTCCATCTCCCCTGAACATCTTACAAACTCACCCATTAAACAGCATAATTCAACTTTTTTCCTACATGATAGACTAACATTAACGTTTTAGCATATCTTATCAAAGCAGTTTTGAAGCTAGCCACTCAGAGAAGACACAAAGGAATCGCAAGGTCGACGCAAAAGGAGCGAAGAAAATTTCAAATTATTTCAAACAAACAACCAAGACAAATATATAAGTAAGGAACGAGTTCAAAACTCAGAACTACCTTTTATTTGTAACTTTTTCCAATCGCATTATATCGAATTCCCATTTATGTTCTCCTTCTAAAGCAAGTTGGATTTCTGGGGGTGCGTGTAACGAGTGTAGAGACAGGGAAGGCCCATGTCCAGAGTCCCGATGAATCATGTGACCTAGGGAAGAGGAAAATCACTTCAAAAAATTGCAGAATATAACCTTTAGAAAACACATACCATGGGGCCGAAAACATATCGATTCTTGCAAAAACAACGTCGTTTGGACGTTGGGGGGGGGGGGGGGGGTTTTTCCAAAGTTTTTTCAGATTAAAATTTTAACCAAAAAAAAAAAAAATTTTAAAAAAAAAAAAAAACACTAAAAATTTAAAAATTTTTTTTGTTTAAAAAACCTTTACCTTCAAAAAAAACCCTNGGAATTTATGTCGTGGACGTTTTCTAGGGGGGTAGGGGGGGGGGTCTAAACGAAAACGTTCAAACGACGTTGTTTTGGCAAGAATCGATATGTTTTCGACCCCTTAAACCAAATAAACATTGATTTTCTTTTCACAACCTGAGGAGCACTGCACATTCATGCCAAATAAATAATCAGGTAGAATGTCATGCAGTCAAATCTTACAGCCATTCAAACATACAGATCAATTCTGGCTGATTTCACGCTATCATTGCCTAAATGGCACCCTTAAGAGAATATTGAACACATATAACGTGTCTAAAGATGTTGGAGGAAGCCTGTAAAACAGAAGAAACGTTCGTTAAAAAGTCTTTCTGTGCATTTGCTACCAAATTACCAAACCCTTTAAATTGGCAATACACTTTTAAAGACAGGTATTAGTTAAAAGCCTCAAACTCTAAATGCCCAAGGCTATGAAAACCCAAAGCGCTGGATGTATGATGATAAAATGCTGATTAAGCCGAGTGTTGTCACAGAACGTCTCTTCATACAAGCAAAGACAATGTCTCCATGTATACATACAATGGCGTTAATCAACAACTGAGGAAAACTAAAGCAAGACAACAACAACCAATTTTATAAAGCAGCAATCAGTCTTAAATTAGTGACGTTGCTATTTCATAACTTCTTCCCTTTGCTGATACGTCACATCATTCTGAAGCAATCATATCGGGTAAAAAAAGTGATTAATCAAAACGATCATACACTCAACTCCAACTTCTACAAACAATCTAACACATAATTCTGCAAATGTTTTTTTGAATTTGCTCAAGTAGTATTGAAATACCTTTTATGTTGGCGTCACCTGAATGTCGCCGTCGACTCTACAAAAAGAAAGATAAAAGACTTTCAACTTGTTTTACTTAAATAAATAATTTCAGCTAACGTACCTTCAAGATGAAGACAGAACAACTGCCAATCAGCTAAAATGTCTTTAAAGTTCAACAAAGTGGAGGACTATTGAATAGATGATTCGCTGAAGATGGCAGCAACGAACTTTTCACCAAGATGTATTGCGTTCTAATTTAGAATCTTTAACGATTTTACAGGATTCGATTAAAGAATGCAATGCATCTTGGTAAAAAGTTCCTTGTCGCCATCTTTAGCGTAATCATGTATTCTATCGGACATTCTGCATTTTTGCTAATAATTCGAGGACATATAATCTATTCACGATAATTTCTATCAATTATTACTAAATCGCCTTTGGCAATATCAACTAAACGTATCGGACCGTGCCTTCGTCAGTAGTCATGAAGAACATGGTGAGATACATTTAGTTTTACAATAACTAAGGCGATTTTGTATAAAATTGATAGAAATTGTTGTGACTTGTATGCTGATTATACGTCGCCGTAGTGTACTTTGCTTGCATTTAATTTATTCTTTGAAATAATGGCTGGCATTGATCAAATTCTTCCACCGCTAAACATCTGCAACAAGATAGGATCATTGATATCACGTCCTCTATTTTACAACTCAATTTTGTATCAATTTGAAGTTCTTCTCTTTTATCCAACACCAAAATACACTTTGGGATGCAATTCATATGAACAGAAATTCCATAAACGAACACTTAATCGAATCTCAGAATTTTTGAGCATCGACATGAAGAAGCAAAAGCAAACTTCTCAGTCCCCCTCCCTCTCTCTCTCCCCAACCCCCCGCTCTCCCCAACCCCCTTCTCTTTTCATCGCTTACCGTGTGCATTAGGCCATCAACCAAATCACTTTCAACTCCACCTTCTTCCGCTTTATCCGTGAATGGGTTGAAAAGCTCAGTTGTACGAAGAATGTCCTGAAAACAAAACAATAAGCCCTATTGAAAATAGACGAAGAAAGATGAGTGCTAAATGCTTAACTGTTCATGTAAATCTTTAATATCGTGGTCAATCTATTAGGAAGTGAGATACAACGCATACAAACATCTCGTGCAATTTCGATTAGCATATACTGGTGCATGACCGTCATCATGTCAATGTCATACGCAGGAAAGGAAAAAGGAAAAAGAAAAAGGAATAAGATAACTTACGATAACTTTTTCAAGTACTTGCACCACATTGACAGGACTATTTTCTTGCACAGCATTCAACATATTTATGACCTGTAAAAATAAAACTTCTGTTTAAACTGGAGCTTTCACAATTGTAGAACAGATGATAAAAACTTCCTGATTGAATTCGATTTATCAAGCTGCAACAAAGCGCAATGAAATAAAGGTTTCAAACCGATTAAGATTCGCCATATCAACGGCACTTCACCCCAACCCAAGATCTTTTCCAAAGTATAGTGATGGAGATGGCTTAAATTGAAATCAGGAAAAAAGATCGAAACTGTCATCGTTTGAGTTATGTTGCCCTGAGCTGAATCACAGTCCTTATACGATGCAAGAGAAGTTAGAAAATGTAACAATGGACTAATAACTCTGCTCGATATATTGGCATTCCTTGTCTAGCCAGGTCTCTGCCAGGTAATATGCCTGTTGAACTGACTTGGCATATTGATTTCAGGCACTTCAAGAATATACCGGGTGAGTCAGAAAAAACACTCCCCGTTTGAAAGGCCACTGCTCCCTGGATGTCGAGGCAATAATATTGGTAAATATATTGTTTAATAGTGGACATGTTCAAATAAATTCTAAATTTTACCAGACTGAAATCGGCCACTCCCTTCTGAAATTAGAAGGGATTTTCTCAAGAAAGCCCCTCCAAGAAACCTTCAAAAACGGCATGAAATCACAACTAAATTTTCGTCAAATTTCTGCCTAAATAGCAATGACTTGTACATGCTTTAGCACGTTTTATCCCTTTGGGAGGATGAAAGTGCCATCCCTGGAAACATAACAGCAATATTCTCGGAGATTTTATCCTCCCAAGAGGATAACACGTGCTAAAGCATGTGCAAGTGTGCAAGTCNGCAATATTCTCGGAGATTTTATCCTCCCAAGAGGATAACACGTGCTAAAGCATGTGCAAGTGTGCAAGTCATTGCTGTAAGGCAGAAATATTTGGAAAATTTGCTCGTGATTTTAGGCCTGTTTTGAAGGTTTCTTGAAGAGGCATTCTCCAGAAAATCGCTCACAATTTCAAAACGGAGAGGCCGATTTCAGTCAAGTAAATTTTAAATCATATTTGAACATGTCAACAATTACATAATGTACTTGTCAATATTATCGTTTTGATATCCAGGGAGCAGTGGCCTTTCAAACGGGGATTGTTTTTTCTGACTCACCCGGTAGGTACGAATACACCAGAGATACGAATACTCGAAGAGGCTACAACTCAAATTAAAGAAAGGTTGTAAACACAAGAATTATAACAAACTCAGCAGGAAGCTTTTAGCGAAATCACCTATTTTGATTGAAAAGGAAGCTTCAAGTTGAGAACAAAAACAACCTCACCACAAAATCTCCGTCTATCAAAAGAATTCGCCAGCAATACAAAAACGACATGGTCTATCAAATCCAAAAAGTAGTGTCGAAAAAACTGCAACTGTATGTACCTTAATAAATAGCAGGTGTTCCGTTTGTCAAGAGGGTGATTGATTCCAGAGTATTTGGTGATGGCCACGAAAGCATCTATTCAAATGGTCACCAACCAAGTAGCCGAATAATCGAACGGCCAAATGAAAATCCAACGGAAAGACCATGCGACCGAATGAGTAACGGGTAGAATTAGCAGTGAACTAAATATTCAACGATCCAATCAACTCAAATAACAGATATCATGAGCTGATTTGAAAATAAAATTACATCCACCAACAGAACACCTTATGTGCTAGATGCCTCTCAATGCTAGTTGAGGAAATAAAGACAAGCGTTATTCTTCGCCTGAGAACATATAGTGTTCCAGCACAGGCCAATATCCGAAGATGATCGACTGAACACAACTACGATGCTCGCAGGTAGACGTAAAACGAAGTGGCGCCCCCTGTCGACGAAAATACAAAGTATCTCGCGGAAAAAGAATTCATCCCTTCGATGTTTCTGTTATTTAAATAAGATTTGGTACAATGGTGTATTAATTAGCTGAAATAATCCGCTCTCAGAATCCTACAACAATCGCAAAATTCATAGGCAAAGGTTCTTACAAACATGAGTTTCTGTCGTACTTTCTAACATCTTAAGATTTTCGTTTTTCTGAATAAATCGTATCAGTTTGGCGCCTGGAAATTTCAAAAAAAGTTCAAGCATGCTACATATTCAGTTTTTAATTACAAAGACCAGCTGTCTTTAGCAAATTGTCTTGAGATCTAAACATCTTTGTCTTAGTTTAAAACCGCAACATAGACATGTACGCTGCTGCTGCGAGGGTGCAGTGGCACAGCAGTGTAGTCTTCTATCTTTAAAACCGCAACATAGACATGAACGCTGCTGCTGCGAGGGTGCAGTGGCACAGCAGTGTTGTCTTCTATCTTTAAAACCGCAACATAGACATGAACGCTGCTGCTGCGAGGGTGCAGTGGCACAGCAGTGTAGTCTTCTATCTTTAAAACCGCAACATAGACATGAACGCTGCTGCTGCGAGGGTGCAGTGGCACAGCAGTGTTGTCTTCTATCTTTGCAGCCAGAATGATTCGAGGGGCGGCGGTTCGATTTGAGCTCCTCCTCACCATATCGGCGTCCTGACAAGAGTTGACATCCTCCATTTGTGTTTCGTTAATTCTTCGATGCCTGCATTTGTTGCAAACCTCCCCTTCGATCCATACCCCTCCGAGAGATTTGTAATGATTTGAAATGAGCGCCCCCTATTATTACCTTTCCCATCCTAGCGAATGATACTGAGTCTAACTGTCTTGTTTACAGAATGACTTTCTCATGTCAGGGTATCGGCTGTGCATTTGCATCATTGCAACTCACCAAAATTTATCAGCAACAGTATACTGATAACTGGTTAAAAACGACAGCATATTTGATATTGCTAGACATGTTTTAGATACATCATGTCCAACTTCAGTTACAAAATGTTTGTATTACAAAAGTTCAAAATATCAAAAAATCCTGACGGGTTTTATAATAGAAGGCCATTACAATGTAACATCTGTGTATAACAAAAGGGTAGAAAGTAGCAGTAAATGAAAGATTAAAGGGGTCCATTACCCATGTACGAAGAACGCTGGTACAGAAAGAGGCTGAAAACAGCTCAGGAAAGATGCCCCTTCATGAGCTATTATGTACCACCATGGCAAGTAGGAAAAGCAAATGCATTGCTGACCTTAATCGCGTATAGCAGTGCAGAGCTCAGACCTTATTTTGAAGTATTTTCTGATGATCTTTTAGAAAAGGGCAACATCCCCTGCCCAACCTTCATTATATGCCTTCATGAGAACATGTCCCAATGGATATTAAAGGCTGGTACCTTGACATTCAGACAACTGTATGATCTGCCTTGACAGTATAGTTTCGAATTGGGTATATATAATATATAAAATTGATTACATACAAAGTGTTAAGTTGACATGAATTAATTGTTTGTTCAATCAATTCATCGCAACTAAAAAAGCTTTTAACTATCGTTATTTAAGTCTCCGATGCCTGGCCTGGAAAAGGGGGACAATACAGAACATAACGATAGTTTAAAGGTGGACACATAGTTATCTTACGAACTTTAAAGTAATATGTTTGCAATGAATACCTTTGTTATTGGTGCTTCTATCCGAGTGGTTGTCATAGATTGTCTTCTATTGTATGTCATAGTACCACCTACAAAAAAATCATCAGAGTCAATCAATGCCACTGAACTTAAGAATGATACATTACAGACAAATACAAAACTATTCATTTCATTTACTTTCATAAAACACAAATATCAGATGACTTTATTCTACCGGGTGAGTCAGACAAAACGCATGACATTTGCAAGGCTACTGTTTCCTGAATATCAAAGCAATAATAATTTGTAATATCTTATTTACTAGCTGATGTGTTGAATAAATTTTAGAATTTTTCCTGGCTGAAATCGGTCACTCCGTTCTGATTTCATAAGGGATTTTCTCGAAAAGTTCCCTTCAAAAACCTTAAAAAACGCCTAAACTCACGATCAAATTTCCCTTATAGTTCTGCTTTAAAGCTATGACTTGAACACGATTTAGCAAGTTTTATCCCTTTGGGAGAATGAAAAAGTCATCCCCACTAGTGTAATAAATCTATTCAAGGGGATTCCATCCTCCCAAGAGGATAACACGTGCTAACAGTGTTCAAGTCATTGCTGCGAGGCAAGTCATTGCTGCGAGGCAGGAAAACTGATGAAATCATCATTCTTAGCAGTTTTTTTTTACAGTTTTGGAAGGAGCCTTCTCGAGAAGATCCCCATAATTTCAGAACGGAGTGGCCAATTTCAGTCGGGTGAATTTTAGTATCTAATTAAACATACCAGCTATTAATCAAGACATTTTCCAATATCATTGTTTTGATATTCAGGTAGCCTCACCCGTTATAAATAAATTTTACAGTGGTGGTTTCAAGAGTCACACCAACAGTGATCCGTTTTGAAGAAGAAAAATCCAACCCATCCACACTTGAATGCTAAGAAAATGTTCCTTAGGTCTCGACAGGCATTCCTTTGAGAATTAAAACACTCTGAAAGCGATGACGCAATTTGTTGACTGGATCATTGCTTTAAACGCCTTTCTTCCTTGTTGTCCTTCACGAAAACAATGCATTTCAAATGACCTCTCTTTTCTACGGCACATGGCACACAAAAGGGAGAGAGTTGAGGCACAACATAGTGGAATAAGGGTAAATGGAAACAATAATTTTACATTTAATGTGAACATACCATTATGAAGTATTTCGAATTGATCTCGTAGGCCTCTATCAACAGTGGTCATTGATTGCTGCATCTGCACAATAGAATAGTAATACCATTAAGGTGATATGTAAACAGTAGAATATTACCAATAAATGTCATAAGTTAAGAATAGAACAGACATAAAGAAGGATCAAAAACAAAATACATTTTCGTTTGGTTAATAAGTCATTGAATTTGCATCATCCAACCGAGTCTGAAAGCAGATGTGCAAAAGAATAAATTCAAAAAAGTTACAAATTTCGAAATCCATTGAAAACTGTTCAGACTGCACAGCGTAGAATGACTACAGAAGCAGCCGTAACAAATTCGTGTATGACTGGTCACTCGTCAATGAAAATGTTTAGAAACGATCCTCAGTTCCCAATGAAAGAAAGGCCACAATATTTTCTGCGTCATGACAAAGAGTAGCTCACACATTTTGTCCACCGTTACCAAAGTGAGAGGAAATATTTAGAAACGGATTCTGCCATTCAAGCGACTTACATGTCCTGCAAATACTGGTATGTTTCGACATGAAAAACATTCATGAATTCAGTGTAGGGAAGCCATTTAATAAAAAACAACAGCAACAAAATCTTATTATCTTAAAAACTAAAATTTACCCTGATTAATTCTTGTTGCATTTGTAATGACTGAGCATCTCTATGAACAGCACTTAGATCTCGTTTTATGCTCACATGATGTGTCACTTTCCTGTAGCAAATCAAATCATTATGTCACACTAGTCATTTGATATCATATATTTGACGTTTCACAATAAAATCTTAATGTAGTTAGCAATACTGTCTTTAGCATTTAGCAGTTCGGAAATCATGAACTTAATATTGAATAAAAACATCAAAATGACACTGGTTTTTTCTCAATGACAACTTCATTTGATCAGTAAAGATGTCATCGAAACAGATATCAAAGTTCTCATGAGGTATGTTTCAATCGTCAAATTTTATATGCTACGGAGAACTATTTCTCGCAATATCATTCCGAAGAAAACATGTTGAGAATTTGTTAAATATTTTACATTACATTAAAATTACAATGGCTTTCAATTGGCAAAGAACGTTTTGACACATCCGGTAATGCCAATTTGTCGCCTACCAAAAATGGTTCAACAAAGACAATGGCAAAGCGGGAACGAATGAGTTATAAAAGATTGAAGACTGTCGTTTATGATAAAGAAGAATCTTATACAACTAGTCCCTTGATGCAAGTCTAGCCCTTATCCCCTACTTTTCATTCCCCATAAATCTCCAAACTTTCATCCCAACAATCTACTAACCCGAATGCAGTCACCAACCATATGGCATGCGTGAAGCCCTAAGGACTGAGTTTACTGCTAATTATGTACATAGACAATTGACGTTAAAAACTAATAAAAATTAGACTAAAGGACAAACCCATTTGATCCTATGATTGGAATAATCTTTAAGTTCTGCACAAAATATTCTCCATTTTTTCTTCTCGCCATTGACATTCCTTCCCATGACTAAAATAAGAAAATGAAAAACTTTTATGTCATCTTGAATTCTGGCTCATTATCAACTGGATATTAATACTTCAATTAGTCGCGAAATCCTTGAGATCTGAAACCGAATCTCGGCACATTTAATTTCTCCAATTGTGGTAGTCCACTCTTGTTGAATACAATGTCCCCGTACCCGCTTATGCTGAATGATATATTTTTTATTTGCTTGTAGTCAGCGAACGTAGATACAATAAAGAAACAGAATTTCATTTTGTCTTGCTCCAAATTTGTATATTCCAGATTTATATTCCATTGGTAAATGTTGCAACGTTTAATTAAGAAGCTAAAATTTTTGCAACGTTTATCAACTGCTGATTTTCGAAAATGATAGCCAGATTTTGCATGGTACGTCCCTTGGTTTAACGATGGTTATCATCTGATCAACAGTCAGCTATTTGTTCAACTCAAGCTTTGGAATGAGTCAGTCAAATGGTAAACATAGCCTAAAACTATGACAAGAACACGATTGACTCAAAGACGTACGTACCTTTCCTTTGCTAAGCTGTTTTGGTATTCCTTCAAGAAATTCCTAAAATAAAGGAAGTAAATTCAACGACTCAAAACTAAAGAGCGGCGAAACTCCGGAGGATGATTGCTTGACAGATAGAGAAGATGATTAATTCTATGATTAATGTTAGCAATGAAATTTTGAACAAATACATCAAAATACTGTACATTGTAAAACAGTTTTGTAACTGAATGATTTTCACCATGTATGAAGAATTAAAATGAAATGAAATGAAATACTGTAAATATCGGCCAGCTTAGTTTGTACTTGAAAAAGGAACACAATTGTTGCTGAAACATGTCATAAATTTCTCATTAAGCGGAACGTTTACTAAAAGTACGTTCCACCGGGTGACCAAAAAAGCGCACAAAGAATACCTTCTACGCAGAAAAGAGTAATCAACAGAAATCAAAGAGTAATCAACAGAAATCAAAGAGTAATCAACAGAAATCAGTGATTCGAACGTTCTCTGTTAGCTAAATGGTTTGGCTACATCTCTACTATGTTATACTATTTTTATCGGCATGGCAAATTGGCGAAAATAAGGATTTGGTGAAAACAGGCAGTTCTCGTAATCGATCCCCTGTTTTTTATGAATTTCGACTGGTGATAGAACTGCTTGTATTTACTAAATCTTTATTTTCGCCAGTTTGCAATCTCGATAATAACAGAAAGTAACAGTAGCGATTTAGCCTCACTATTTAGCTACCAAACAACGTTTGAATCACTGATTTCGCTCAATTAATTTACTTTGTGTAACAGATTTTCTTAATTCACTTTTTTTTGGGTCACCCAGTATGGTTTTGAAAATCTCTTTCAAATATAATGCTTATTGAAGCAGATGAACGCAGCACTGTACTTACAGACTTGAGGGAATCGTGCGTTGGCAACGTCGAATTGTTTTGCATCGTTGTGCTGATCTCTGATCGCCAATTTCCAGTAACCTTTTCATACGCTGGATTGACGTACTAAATTAAATGATAAACGTATTATGGAATTAAAATCTCAAATGAATGACCGGAGAACTTATGACAGTCGTTGACCACACGCAGTACCACCGAGAGGATTTCACGAACCTGGGAAAACCAGATGTGTGTGGCCCTTGGGAGTGAAGCAACCAGACAATTTGGAGTCTATGGGTACTCTGGGGCGGAATGATTCAAGCATAACACACGATGTTTGTATATGAGAAAAGGAGTAAATTCGCAGGATAAAGAGGAAATTACTAGCACAGAACCTCTTTTCTAATTGATTCTTTCATTCTCTTTGATGCTTACAGATGAATGACAAATATCAAACACAAATACCTCTCAAATTATATCTATTTCTTCAAGTAGAACCAGAAATTTGCTGAAAAAGTCTTGAAGACAGCAAAACTGAACACTACACTTTCGTAGCTATATTAAGTATTTGATATTTTCCCACCATTCAATGAACGTTTATATCTAAAATTAAGTCTGATACAAAATGATCTTAACTTTCGAGATGCTTACATAGCATGGATCATTCAAGTCTCTCGTTCAAGTCTCTACATCTTTAAAAGCGTATCCGAAGAAACATGAACTGAACCGATCTTACAGAATCAAAGAGGTTTGCCGAAAAACTGTGAGGATATACAGGCCAACGTGATTACGACAGTATGTTACTAGGCGTTGACCGATAAAAAACGTCGTGCAATTACAGTGGCACCAGCTGGCCCGGCCTAGACTGATTACATGGTCGTAGTTATCGCTATTGACGGGCTGCCAGATGCTCTAACTACGACTCATAATCAAACACCATTATTTCTGGAATTACTGTTTACGCCTTGTTTCGGTATGGGCCAAGGCATAAAAACATCACTAAAAGAGGGTCACCACTTGGCAAAAGCAACAATAGGAGCCTCGTTTCAATGAGCAGTAGAAATTCACTGCGGTTGGTTAAAAATTCAATTTGCTGTAATATTAAGAGTCCCAGTTTGAGCGGTCTCAGTCTGGTGATAGTCTCGTTTTGATGAGCGATAACTGGGACCCATTGTAATAAGTCTAGGCCCGGCCAACAAGATACCTTAAAATCGTCACAGTGGACGAAAACATTCCGTCATGCAATAGGACACAATGTAACGCCGTGCAATAGGACAACAAATATGAGACACCCATAAAACACGTCGATAAGAGAGGCCGAAGAATGGAATGCTGAAGGACTGTACGATTTAGGTATCATAATCAAAACACAAAATTTATCAACTCCAATCAGACCTAAACATGATTATAAAATATTAGATAGGTTTTTTTAACAAAAAATCTTGAACCGGAAAAACAAAGAACCGTTGCTAACTAAAGAAATCTGAAGAAGGTTTTCTATGAAAGATAGTCCATCGAAAGGGGGNATAAGAGAGGCCGAAGAATGGAATGCTGAAGGACTGTACGATTTAGGTATCATAATCAAAACACAAAATTTATCAACTCCAATCAGACCTAAACATGATTATAAAATATTAGATAGGTTTTTTTAACAAAAAATCTTGAACCGGAAAAACAAAGAACCGTTGCTAACTAAAGAAATCTGAAGAAGGTTTTCTATGAAAGATAGTCCATCGAAAGGGGGTCCTTAAATAACAATATTGGCGAAAGACGATCTGCAAGTTGGCATTAAGTAGCAGAAATAAAATGAAAGAAAGCGAAATATATACAAACCTGAAATTCAGATTTATCTGATTCAATGCTTCGGATTTCTATTGCGTCATAAACATTTTCTAATGCACTGAATATACAAGCACTGGCTCTGTCAAAGAGATACACAATAATTGTGAAACTTGCACGCTTCAAAGCATACGTCACTTGTTCGTTTAGGTTGCCACGGTAAATTTAGACTTACTACAACATCGAAGTTCTCACCATTGATACCCCTGCCGTACGCTTTTACCATACTCACAACCATCCACACACAGAAATCGGAGTAGATTTACGACTTTTGAAAAAAGAAACTATTTCCAACTTATTTGAGTCAGTTCCAGATTCGAGCTTGTCGAGACAATATCTATCAATTGTTTTTGCCAAATTAATGTTTTAACACTGTAAAAACACTTTGCTCGTTGTATTTAATTCAACTTCTTCAACTTCTTTCGTCAATCCTATAATCTAGAATCTTGAAGTTCAATGTTCAGCACACTTTTACACTCTCAACAACATTCCTCAAAGCCCGTTGAATCGGATATTTCAACATCCTCGCGATCTCGTGATCAAGAAACCTCCTTCCCAATCAAAAATCGTCTAAGCAGGAAAGATGAAAAAATAAACAGAAAAGACGAAATATTGAGATTCTCTCTCTGTACTTGTTTTACCATACGAGCCTTTTTTCATTACTTTGAAAGATTTCTAGCAATATTACAGCTTCTTTAGGCCTACTATGCATGGGACCCCTAGTTTAACGTCCCTTCACAGGGTTTTACAAGGCCCCCATTTCGGTGTGGGGGAATTAAGAGCTTAAAATGGAAACGAATATGTCACAGGTTTGGCATGCATTAGAAAATAAGCTCTATATTCTGCACAAAACGGAGCAATTCTTTATTTAATTATATGTCTTTATCTAATTATATTTTGACACAACGTGTTCGACTAGTTTTAAACTCTTGAAAAAATTTAATGAAAAAAAGTGAAAAAATAGTCGGTATATAGAATGATATCTCCTTCATATTTTCACTCAGTTTTACATGTGAAGTTCGAACTGAGCTTTATTTCTATTTTCCATTTTTCATCATTATTTACATCCAGTTTTACAACCATATCAATCAAATGTACGAATGTATACAAACATATGAATGTGCATTTCAATGGTTAAACGAACTGCAGTACAGTGGATTCCCACATTAAAGAAATGTTTTTACAAGAAACTCAGAAACTACTTTTCAAAAAGAACAATGCAATGGAATAACAAAAAAAGTAATTTCCAAATAGTAGGGCTACTTCTCAAAATACAGTTTCTTCAATGCGGGATCCTACTGCAATACATATAATGTCAATATTACACTGACTAAAAGAAAATACTATACATTTGATATCACAAGAAAATTTAACGAAAAAAGTGTGGCACGAACATTAAATGTGAGGTTTGTAGGACAAGAAATTCCTTCACAAGACGCAACATACCTTATTTTACACTGAGATGCAACTTCACCATAGTCAAGCATTAGCAGTTCATTAAGGCACGCGACGTCACTATTGTTCTCAAAAAATCTCTGCAAAATAAAAAAGTATGGTTCACAATTAACACTAATAACGTACTTGTACAATACACTGGTTTAGAATCAACAAATGAGACATGAACTGCAACGAAGGACGGACATACTTGGAAGAGATATGTCGCAACGTTTCGAGCTAGCACCCGTCTAAAATAGACAGTTTACGACACTACAAATGGCGTAGGTCATTACATCTGTGTCGTTGTTTGGCAAGATCGAATGCGTATAACTATAAGCATATGACAGACAAGACGGCGGAGTAATCAACTCCTAAGTCCCCCGTCTGAACAAATTTACTTGACGCTTGATCAATTACCTCTGCCATAAAAATGGGCAACCAACAGCTTATGGGCTGTCTGCCAAAAACCTCAACCCGCCAACTGATAAAACGAAATCAATAACATGGAAAGACACGACTATCCTCATTTTATGACGCATTTCTCTTTGCACTATTCATGCTCGAATTCTTGTTTAAGTGTAGATTGCTCAAACTTTTGTATGTATACATATATGTATAAGGATTCATTGGAAATAAATGGTCGAGCGAAACCCTAAACCTTAAATTGAAAATAAATAATGTTTTCATTCTTCAAACATAAAAATGTCAGGTTAAATAAGCTATCATGGACCAACCGTTACTTAAAACATAAGTACGCGGTGGCTTTTCTAGATTTCCTCCGCATTTTTTGCCGTAATTAATACGAGGCATGATGAACGCGTTACAGTCACAAGGTTGAAGGGTCACCCCCTTAATAAAAATGAAATATGAAGATACGAACTTATATATCCATGAATAGTAGCTTTTGTAAATTCGATGCCTCATTGAACATTTAAATACAAAACAATTTTCACTCGTAGAATAGATGAGACATACATTCCTAGATCCATCGTTTTCTAGGCAAATGAAAACTGCACGTGAAACATCTTATCAAATACTTCTGCGTATGGAAATAGCATCACAAATCGACAGTCATGCGTAATTTAGATACAGTATGGCACGCATCCCTGAAATCACTTTCTTTGGGTTATTGGTTAAAACAAATATGGAAAGGTGTCCGTTACACGCTACGAAAATTCATACAATAAGCGTAATGAGGTTATTAACCAAGAAAGTACTGAACCAACCCCCGTCTTGGAACTATTTGGATATCACGAGAAACAGCCAGGATTTTTCTGCGGTCTTTCAAGATAATATTCGTCTCTCAAACTTACTTTCACACAGGAACAATGTTGGACAGACAGCCGACAGCTCATCGATACCTACTTGAATTTAACCCACATTAAACACTTTTCGAATTATTTATCTGATTTCAAAAATTTGAGGCAATTCATATCAATTCGTATGCCTGCCATTTAATCCTAATATTTGTAAGCTCTTTCGATGCTACTTCAAATTGGGATATAATGACTGTTAAAACCTCTTTTATGCTATCCATGCATCTTACTGCGGTTATTAGGATTCGATTCGGCTGCCGCTAAGAGGCAAGAGTAACAAATTTGGCTGCCGCTAAGAGGTAATAGTAACAAATCGACATCGGCAGGTATTAAAATGGCATCAATCATTGCAAGTTCCTATTTTATTGCTGTATGTAATGATATTGCTTTGTTTTAAAGGAATCTTAAAACTCCTTATCGAGAATATTTCCTATTCGATGTATCGCAAGCTACCCCTAAGAGCTGAGTACTATGACAAAACGATTTTGGTCGGTTACGTCGTGATGGACCAAAAGAATGTTTGATGACATGATCAATCTCGCTCGACAGGCTAAATCATCTTACAAAACAAACTTGGAATTCAACATCACTTTTCAAGTTTCGAGAGAGATTCTAGGGAATGTCACATTTTTGACAAGATGAGCATCATTGTTACTAAAACTTTGAGAAAACTGCGAGTTAAGGGACAATTTGTTCACTTCACTTTGAAACAAATCGGGCACAATTCCTGCAAGAAAACAGAAGATTTCCGTGCGATCGTCATGAAAATCTTCCTAACTCACCCTATTAAATCCAGCTCGAAGTAGTGGCAAAACCGAAAGCTCTTCCATTTCATTATTCCTAAAATTAAAAAAGATTCATCTAATAACTAAAATGGTAATATTTCTCGGTTTTTAACAGTGTTACTACCGCTTCATGATATTCGAACAAAGCCTCGAGGACCGGAATCATAACTGCACGCACTGATAGTTTTTACGTCAGGTGCTATTCGTATAAAAAATCTAATAAAAATCGCAGTTTCTTCTGCTTTCTTGTGTATATTCTCATCATGAATTGGGAGCAATGTCAAACGATGGCTGAACACTTCTATTAAGTTGGTCATCCATGAAATCATCATGCCGTCTCGTCAAGACGTCACCATTTGTTTCAAGCTGTCATTTATTTTGGGGTTTGATGTGTAATTTCTTGGTTTTTAATCATGTTCAGCAGTGCCTTATGATATCTACTGTATAAGGATTCTTCGATAAACACATAACAGATATTCCCTCACAGAGCAAACAGCCGGCCGAATAGTGCGATGGTATATTTCAACGCCAACGTTCAAAATAGCTTAAAAGAAAGGAACTGTTTTCCAAGTTCCTTATTTTCACAGGGGCTGATGCTTGAACCTTGTTTACTTTTCCATACTTTTTCACAATGGGATCTGTAACAGCATCTCGTACAGACAAAGCTCTTTTAACTAAATCCCCCATCGCGTTAGGGGGGCTCACCGGTGCGTTAGGGGGGCTCACCCAAACGCCAAGAAGTAAGCTGTCCTAAAACCAGTGGACCACAAACAACCAACATTACAAAATTTCAAGTTTAACCACAATCAAGCTACAGATAATTTCTCAGTTTAAACATGGGACCATAAAACAGTTTCCACTTCCTTCGCCATTCTAAGGACCGGATAGAACAGATGGGTTAAGACGTCATATAACGACCCCACAAGAGTCCATAAAATTTGATAAAAGAGAGAATTAAAACGCTTTCCCCTTTCATTTGAAAAAGAATATGTTCACCTTAATTCATCTTAGCATCTCGTTTGCATATGTACCATATCAGCTTTCCTTAAAGTGGCTGAGCTACGGACCTTCTGTCGAAATGGTAATTTTTCAGTTTTTTAGGGAGGCCATATCACATAAATTTGCCGTAATTTTTCAAAATAAAAGCAGTATCTTGAAAATGAATTGTTATCCTCAACAGAGGAACAAACAAAACATTCTATGTTGTAAGACTCCAGAGATATAAGCAGATTTCGAACAATCACTTCAGAGTGGACTTACACCATTCACCAAAATTAATGCAGAAAACATGGACACGTGTCTAAAAAATAGGGATTACAGGTTTGCTTACAGTTTTGTAACCCAGCCCCTTTATGGGCAACAGAACACTACTTCATGAGAAGGCTCTCCAAAAATAGGCGCATGCAGACGAAGGAACTGATAAAATTCAAGCACAATGTGCCATTTCTTTAGTGGTGATTAGGTTTTTGAATTGGAGGATGTTGTTTTTGTCGTTTTACGTTGTTCCCGATTTACTAGTTCAAAAAATCTACGAAGGCCATTTTTCCATCAAAATCTTATCAATAATAGCAAGATAATATCAACCTTCATCATAATAAATTCAAACAAATTGATGAGCAAAAACTTTGTGATCTTGTTGTCGGCCTAATTTAACTTAGGCTAGGCCCACCGTTAACAGTCTTGCAAACGATCAAATCGCAATAATTGATGTTCTAATCATGACCAAATAGAGTCAACAAACCTTGCAGCTACCAAAAGCGTTTGCTTTTCTAAAATACAACCTTCATTTAAGGTGACAATCACTTGACTTCTCTAATGATTCAGCAGACATGTGCAGCATGCTTTAAAGTTGCCGAAGGACTGGGTACTAAAGTACTGAAGGACTGGGTATTTGCGCAAAACCTTGTCGTTAAAACACATTTACGCTGCGCGTAAATGTTTCGATAATATCCAGGGACCATTCCTAGTATCATCAACGCTTATTTTCGAGAAAAAAAAGGAGATCTGAGGAAAACTAGATCTACTTACGGTGATTTTAATAAACCAATGATGATTGTGTTTTCACTTGGTCGCGTTGCACGAATGTTCCTGAAAACACAAAAGTAATTAATCATCAAATCTTTGACTTCATAATACAAATTTCCTTTAAATGCGTCCAGTCATAAAACTTTGCTTATATTTAGAGAGCATTTGGGAAAGGCAGCACAATTCCACCTCTTCATTGCAAAAAGGTGTTCCGGAACCCAGAAATAAATCATGCTGAGTTATTCATAATTGTGAAAAGGCACTTATCCAAAATTCTCGGCGTGGCAAATTTTCGGCCAGCTTCAGATTTTGGCAGTTCAATTTTCTGCAATAATTTTTGCCGAAAATTTGCCAGGACGAAAGTTTTGGTTTGGACGTAATTGCTAAGACGAACATTCGCGTGAGTCTTAAATAGTGTAAATATATTGGAGTGAAATAGAAAGAAATAACAGGAGGCATACCTGCAAAGAGTTTCACCTTCAAAGTAGACACTTGAACGTAAGTCAATAATCGTCACCTGGAAATGATTTTTTTGACACTTTACAATAATTACAAAATCAAGCTTCCATTTTTACGATTACTTAAAGAACGATAACGCTAAAGATATGGCACCGAGGAAGTTTTTACCAAGATGTACTGCATTCCTATAGACAATTAAGCTAAAGATAGCGGCTCCAAAGACTCTGTTGTGTTTTGCTGCAAAGCATGCTGGTAAAACGCTCCCCGACGACCACCTAACGACATAAAAATTTTGGTCTGCCGTTTCGACTATTGAATTCGAATCGACCTTAAATTCGAATGCAACATGGTTCGAAAGGAAACCTTTCCAGAGCAGAAAAAGTAAAGTTTTGATTCGAATTGAAGTTTCAATCAAAGATTCGCGTTCGAATTACGAAATTGTTCTATTTGTTTACATTGATTCCTTGTTCCAGAAAGCTAGTCGAAACGGCAGACCAAAATATCTATGTCGTTAGGTGGTCGTCCGAGCTGAAAACTCTCATATAATAAAACGAAGAACAAAAAGGGTTGTAAAATTCCTCCGCCGTGATATAATAATATAATAATTTTAACTACTTTGTTTAAAGTTGAGGTACAACTCTGCTATCTATATAAAAGCAAATTAATGCCAACTATTTGAAATATCATAGGTTAAATAAATATCATATGTTACAATGCAAGACAAAAGAATAAATTAAATAAAACCTAAGCTGGAAATAAATATTTCACACAATCTACAGTCTATTTTGTAGGCTTTGAATTCTTTTTTAAATCTGTCAATGATGGGGACTCTAATACTGTGAGGCAATGGTTGCCACAGCTTTTGACCCAAGTATCTCACTATTTCTATGCCATAAGAAGTTGTCCTGGCATTTTTTTCTTACAATGTTTACTGAGTATATCCACAATAATTGTGGCTCTTCAACTCGTGTTAAAAAGCAATGCATTTGGTATGCCAAGAGTATTCTTATTTCGCAAGTCATATCGTACATCTCTTGCTCCAAAAATCTCACTCATGGAGCTAGGATTTAGGTTATGCGCCGTCCTACGCGAGTGACATGTTCACTAGAGTGAATGATTTATGTTACGGAGGGTGCAGACTGCACATAATCGAAGATGCATTTTAAACCATCTGAACAATTCACTTACTGTATCCATATAAATGTTTTTCGAACAGGTGAAGACCATCGACTACAGAAGAAATGTCTCGCGATACAACTTTGATTTCGAAGCAGATGCAGCATTCAGCACATAGTTCAATTTTCAACCATAATCTAGTCAAGAAATTTTAAATGAAAAGGGAGCTCTCTGTTTATTTGGGCCTTTCGAACACAGGAAACAAACTAGATTGGTCCATGAAACAAGAATCTATGGAGGAATGTTAAAAAATTTGAAAATAACCTCAGGTTGCCTTCGCAAGTAATATTCCATTGCACTTTCGGAGGTATGCGCAATTTTGCATCGATAACCACCTTGATTGCAAGCTGACATGAAGGCATCTGTTTGCTGATCTTCCTTGCCAAACACCAGAAGAACCTAAAAAGAAAAATACTGAAACTCAAGTCTTTCTATTGCTTCATATAATTCCATAATTTGTAAACACTGATTAGCTTCTCCATTGAGGATATGCCATAACATAAACTTGCGCATGTAAGAACCACAATTTCTAAGAACCTTTGGGCTACTCTCTTGAAGGAAAATATCCTGAAATTTGTAAAGATTGCTTGAAAGCAGCAAAGAAAGAAAGACCTTACAGAGCGCTAGGTCCTCACAGCACGTCATTGACATGGTTTTGCATAGTAAAGGCCTTCTTTATTGAACTGTTCTCAAATTTTAGTCTCGCAAATTAAGAACCTTCACTATGGGCTAAGCTGGAAAATGATTGTTCTTATATGCAGGTTATTCCTTTAACGGAAAGGGAGTCTGAGTTCTGGACACAGAAAAAATCCTGAAAGTAACTTTAAAATAATTTTATGATCAATTATACAATCGATTTCTTTTCAATCTAGCTTAAGAACTGCAATAAAGCCTTGTCTGTCAATCGTGGAAATCCTCACCATATATTGCAATATTTCAATTCATAATTTAACATCGCGCAATCACATACATTTCATCACTCTTTTCTGATTGAGTTTTGGTGGTTTTCCTCTAGCGGCAGCTTAAACTGTTATTTTCTAACTTATCCGTCTGATGAGAAAATCAGCTTTGCAGGGCGTTGCATCTGGTTGGATCATTTCCATCCAACAACCATTTTTGATCTCTAGAAGGACCGCAAGTACCCCAGTAGTAAAATAAAGGAAAGATATCTCCACATTATTGTCATATTAGACATTCAACAACCGTCTTCGCTAATGTGTGCCATTTTGAATTAGTCTCTCTTCCCCGTACTTCCCTTTTATGATCGTACGGAAAAGGACTGGGACATTTAACATTACGAACACAAAAACGATAAGAACGCGATAACTTCTTGTCGCGATAAATACTAGTTTTAAGTATGATGAGAGTCAAATGACTAGTAAAAGCCATTCAAAGACGTTCTGTTACGAACTCCTGAAAAGCGAGCGCAGTAACAAAAATGTGATGTGTTCCAAGTCACGTTTTCGTGGGTTCATTTCGCATCACATAGCTTCACATCACATTCGCATCACATTTCAAGACAAATCATAATTCCACCTTAAGATCATTTTTCACCACAAAATCCTCGAATTATTAGGCTGGCATTAATTTTCAATTCCGACCAGGGCTAACAACGGGTAACAGGATCCCGTGGCACAAATTGTCTATCTTTGTGTCTGATAGAAGAAATTGATGTTTAAAAGATCAAAGAATGAGAATCACAAAGAATGAAAGGCAAAGACTGAAAATCGATTTTCAATGTATCATTTTGTCCCCGTAAGCAAGTAACGAAGTATCTGAAATATCTTTCAAATTTCTGTTTATTCCGTGTTAAATTCTTTCGTGTATGAGCAAGAAACTCTCTCTCAAAAAACTTGCATGAACAGTTTCAATAGGTCTTCGACATACAGGTTTGAGACGTAAAGCAGTCCGCTGAAAGGTTGCAAGTGCAGAAGAGGGTCAAGGCTTCTTGGTTTAACTAAGCGCTCAAGACGCCTGCGTGCAGAATCGATTGGCGTTAACCAAGATCTAGGACTATCGAATTTGAATACATTCAAAATCAAAATTTTCGGCGTGACAAATTTTCGGCAAAAATGGTTGCCGAAAATTTATCTCCCGAAACCTGAAGCTGGCCGAAAATTTACAAGCCGAAATCTGCGATAAGTGCCTTTTCACAAATATGCACAATTCGAGGACCACAACATTTTTGCAATTAAGAATTGAAACTGTTCTGTATGAGCGATTTCTTTATTTTGCACTAAATGCGAAGTAATCCACCGTGAATTCCCCGCAGAGGACCCACTGCGGACTTAAATGCTGTGATTTCGAACGTTCTTCTTATGCGTTATTTTTGTTTTATAAATTTTATTGTTGTTCAGTTTTGCAAAAGTAATGTCATCTTTCTGTCACTATGATTTCCATCAAAATTCCAACGAAAAAACTCATATCTTCCAAAATTCTCGACAATATTTTGGCTGAAAATTTGTCCGCCCAAATTGCAATATTTTTTGCCGAAAGTTTCTTCGCCGAAGTTTATCCACCGAAATTTTATCCACTGAAACTTTTGGTTTTTAATATAATAATTTTATAGTGTGGACCATAAATTTCAAAATGTGTGCTCCAGTCAGGCCTGCACGGTGGCTAAAGAGATGCTCGCTCAATTCAAGTATCCTATTCTTCAAGTACTCTATTCTTGGGTAGGAGTTATCCAACCCTTCCCATTAAGAAATATGCCTACAAGACACTTCATTTAACAATAGTAATCTTCAAAATGCGAAAATCGGAAAGGAGGCGTTTGAAAAGGCGGGCGAGCGTTTCCTCCCATATTATGTTTCAGCTACATTTTGTGACCTTGGTCGTCCAGTTGTTGAAAGTCCAATCTATTCAATCAAGTTTGATCCACAAATCAAGTAAACGGTTCGCGATTCCACTAACGCCTTTCATGCTCCTCTTCTCAAGTGTTTAGTATTAACCTAGGTAACAAGTGACATTTTTTTGGATTCTGGCCTAAACTTGCAGTCAAAGATCGAGCCTTCAGTTGCACCCGTGGTTTCGTTGCTATGTAAATATTTCACTCGCTGCTAAGGCCGAACGCCAACACAAGAACGACCCTACGCATTCAGGGAATGGAGGAACCCTCCAGCAATTCTTCACTTGAATTAAGGAATCATTTAAGGAAACAAAGAAAGTGTTCTCATATCAATAAAATGTTTGCTCAGGAAAAGAGTCTGTTCGTGAAACGACGCTACGCATTCAAGGGGATGGAAGGCTGAAGCAATTCTTCACTTGAATTAAGGATCCATTCAGGGAAACAAATATTGTAAAGAAAAGACAAAAACAGGGGTCACATCAAGTAAAAAAAGACAAACGTGCCTTACTGATCGCGGGAGAATGAACACCCTTGACAAATTCGTGACTTTCCAGTTCAATATAATTTTACAAATTGGCCATGCAATATTCTTCCATTGTCGACATCAATATTTTTGCCAAAAGATCAAGTAGTTCATGCAGCAAAGAACAATTTACACTTTAATCATTCAATAATAATAATAATAATAATAATAATAATAATAATAATAATAATAATAATAATAATAACCATCGAAGAGAGGATATCGGAAAAGAATGTTTGCTAAATGGCAAGAAATTGGTGTTTTTAATGTATCTGAACAAAGACTAGCTGACCAAGTGAGAGCTATCAAGAACAATGGCTTTTTATCCAATGTTGAATTAGAAGAGATAGAGCGAAATAGAGTGATGGAAGAGAATAATGGCACTGTTCAAGAGCGTAATGAAATGAATGAAAGCGGTGAAGAAATACATAGTAATAGCTTTGGAGGTGAAGGACGCAGTACAGACCAAGCAGATATTGATTTTGCGATTGGTGAGCCTGTTAGTGACGAGGAGAAGGAAATTCTTAATTTGATTAAGGAAAAGATGGAAAACCCCAGTTCATTGGAGTCGGTAAATTTACGATCAATGGACAGGAAGAAGGTGAAAGAGAAGCTCGAGATCGTGAATGAAGTCATTGATAAAGTAATCAGTAGAGATATAACAGACACAAATCACATCATATTAGCCGCTGCAAATGTCGTGGCAGATCTAGTCGGCATGAAAAAGGGCAAGAAGAAGAAGAATGAAGCTCCTATGTGGAAAAAGAGGTTATTGAGACAGATTGCTGAAATTCGAAAAGATGTATCACGAGTAGAGAAGTGGAAAGAGGGGAAACTAAAATCAGAAGGTCTGAAAGATCATTTGGAGCGAAAATATCATGTTTGGAATAAGGGTTTTACGACAGTTATAGAGGAACTGAAGCAGAGAATAAAGGCAAAAACCACCAAGATTAAGAAATACGAAGAACGAAACAACCAATACATACAAAATAGACTGTTCCAAACCAACCAAAAACTGCTATTTGAAAAGATAGAAGGAGTTGAACGGGAAAATGACATAAGACCTGACGTGGACCAAAGTAAAGCATTCTGGAGTGACATTTGGTCGAAAGATGTAAAGCATAACAGTGAAGCGAGTTGGATAAAGGAAGTAAAAAAACATGTAGAGAATGTAGGGAAGCAGAGTGATATAGAAGTCACGTTGCATAGTCTGCAGCTACAACTTAGAAGAGTCCCAAAATGGAAAGCTTGTGGACCAGACAAGGTACATGGTTATTGGCTTAAAGGTTTTACAAAGTTACACCCGTTGATGGCAGCACAGCTTAATGAGTGCATAAGTACAGGTGAAACCCCGACGTGGATGACCAGAGGACGGACATGCCTGATTCTCAAGGACGTGAAGAAAGGAAGTGATGTTACCAACTTTAGACCCATAACATGTCTACCAATTATGTGGAAGATATTAACGGGCATTGCTAGTGAATCGTTATATCATCATCTTGAAAGTGAAAAGTTATTGCCAGAGGAACAAAAAGGTTGCAGGAAACAAAGTAGAGGGACCAAAGACCAGCTAATGATTGATAAAATGGTCATGAAGAATTGCAGAAGAAGATTAACAAACTTGTGTGTTGCCTGGATTGACTATAAAAAGGCTTATGATATGGTTCCCCACTCCTGGATCCTTGCATGCTTAAGTATGTTCAAATTAGCAGATAACATCCACAACTTGATAGAAAAGTCAATGAGTGCTTGGACTGTCGAATTGACATCAGGAGGAGAAATGCTTGGTGAGGTCAAGATAAAGAGAGGAATCTTTCAAGGAGATAGTCTCTCACCAATTCTCTTTGTATTGGCTATGATTCCATTATCAATTGTCCTCAACAACATGAAGGGTGGATATATGTTAGGCCCAAACAGGGGAAAACTAAATCATCTCCTGTTTATGGACGACTTAAAACTATATGGAAAGAACATGAAAGAATTAGACTCACTAGTTGAAACAACCCGGATATACAGTCAGGACATTGGAATGGAATTTGGAATCTCCAAATGTGCAATGTTAGAAATGAAACGCGGTAGAGTAGTGGACAGTAATGGAATAGACTTACCTTCGGGAGAGACAATTAAGGCATTAGAGAGCAATGATGGGTACAAATACTTAGGTATAATCCAATGCGACGCAACAAAGAATAATGAAATGAAAGAAATGTTGTCAAAGGAATATTTTAGACGCATCAGGAAGATTTTAAAATCGAGTCTTAATGCAGGGAATACTATCCAGGCTATAAATTCCAGGGCAGTCTCTATAATTAGATATGGGGCTGGAATTGTAGACTGGCGAAAAGCAGAATTACAGCAAATGGATAGAAAAACCCGTAAATTGCTAACAATATATAGAAGCATGCACCCCCAAGGAGATGTAGACAGGACCTATTTGAAACGAAAAAAAGGCGGACGAGGATTAATAAGTGTTGAAGAGTGTGTGATGCTTGAGAAGACGAGCCTGGGTTTCTACATAAATGGAAAGGAAGAGGTGCTATTACAAGAGGTGGTGAAAGAAGATATGATGTCTGACAATGAGAATCCTAAAACTGTAAAAGAAAGACTACGCAAAGCACGAGAAGAGAGATATTACAGTAAGCCACTCCACTCGGCATTTTTCAGAGAAACAAAAGAAGTAAGGGACGAGGATAACAGTTGGCTATGGGTTAAGAAAGGGTATTTGAAGAAGGAAACAGAAGGGCTGATAATGGCTGCGCAGGATCAAGCAATAAGGACGAATTGGATAAGACATAACATTGACAAAGAAGACATTTCGCCGNAACGAAAAAACTCATATCTTCCAAAATTCTCGACAATAATTTGGCTGAAAATTTGTCCGCCCAAATTGCAATATTTTTTGCCGAAAGTTTCTTCGCCGAAGTTTATCCACCGAAATTTTATCCACTGAAACTTTTGGTTTTTAATATAATAATTTTATAGTGTGGACCATAAATTTCAAAATGTGTGCTCCAGTCAGGCCTGCACGGTGGCTAAAGAGATGCTCGCTCAATTCAAGTATCCTATTCTTCAAGTACTCTATTCTTGGGTAGGAGTTATCCAACCCTTCCAATTAAGAAATATGCCTACAAGACACTTCATTTAACAATAGTAATCTTCAAAATGCGAAAATCGGAAAGGAGGCGTTTGAAAAGACGGGCGAGCGTTTCCTCCCATATTATGTTTCAGCTACATTTTGTGACCTTGGTCGTCCAGTTGCTGAAAGTCCAATCTATTCAATCAAGTTTGATCCACAAATCAAGTAAACGGTTCGCGATTCCACTAACGCCTTTCATGCTCCTCTTCTCAAGTGTTTAGTATTAACCTAGGTAACAAGTGACATTTTTTTGGATTCTGGCCTAAACTTGCAGTCAAAGATCGAGAGAGATCGAGCCTTCAGTTGCACCCGTGGTTTCGTTGCTATGTAAATATTTCACTCGCTGCTAAGGCCGAACGCCAACACAAGAACGACCCTACGCATTCAGGGAATGGAGGAACCCTCCAGCAATTCTTCACTTGAATTAAGGAAACAAAGAAAGTGTTCTCATATCAATAAAATGTTTGCTCAGGAAAAGAGTCTGTTCGTGAAACGATGCTACGCATTCAAGTGGATGGAAGGGCCCTGAAGCAATTCTTCACTTGAATTAAGGATCCATTCAGGGAAACAAATATTGTAAAGAAAAGACAAAAACAGGGGTCACATCAAGTAAAAAAAGACAAACGTCCTTACTGATCGCGGGAGAATGAACACCCTTGACAAATTTGTGACTTTCCAGTTCAATATAATTTTACAAATTGGCCATGCAATATTCTTCCATTGCCGACATCAATATTTTTGCCAAAAGATCAAGTAGTTCATGCAGCAAAGAACAATTTACACTTTAATCATTCAATAATAATAACAAAAACAATAATGATAATAATAACAATAATAATAACAATAATAATAACAATAATAATGGGATTTCTCAATCCAGACTGATGGAGTGATTGAGCATAGGAGACCCGACATTGTCACCGTCGACTGGGAAGAAAGAGTGTTTTATCATTGACGTAGCCATTTTTGCTGATCAATACATTGAAGACAAAGAATGGGAGAAGATCAGCAAATATAGTGAGCTGAAGCTGGAAGTAATGAGATTATGGAATGTTATAGCAAAAGTGATTCCGATAGTGGTTGGGGCACTTGGCTCCATCCCAAAAAAGTTGAGAGAATATTTGAAGAGCTTAGGATTGCCAGATGACAGAATCAGAAGCTTCATATTGTCAACGGTGTCTTACGAAAAAGCTTTAATATGCTTTATCATAAATTCACTTTAAAAAAAGTAATTTTCAAGTTCTATACCACAACGACACTATTCAGCATATCATATAAATATTTCATTCAATACGGTTTGCAGAATCCTGCTTACATGTGTATGATATTTTTGATAATGATGACTAAAAGTTGGGCCAACCGCCCGCCCGCCCGCCCCGCCCCGCCCAGAAGCACTCCTTTCTCCCTGCAGAGTGTCATATTTATAGAAGCGAAATGACAAAGAAGACAGTTTTTGCCATAAAACGTGTGGCGTTTAAATCTTAACTTCTTTGAGCTCAAGATCTCAAATTTGCCTGCATACGGCTGTCGATCAGTTATCTCCTACTTTCCATCTCAACATAGTCGTCTGAAAAACACTTTTCAAAATGTAGGTGTTTGCTATGTTCTTGGTTGTGTTCGTGGTTTGGAACGAAGTATCCTCCATTTGGAACATTAATCAAATCAGCATAGACATGTACACAGATATTTACATGAGATTGGCGAGGACAGAAAGCTTCATTCCAAGAACAGACGAGACGTGATCTGGCACTCGCAGACATGCAGTATATTATTATGCAGTATATTGTCTATATTGAAGACGGCAAGGGGATAGACTACTGCTGAACACAAACAACACTACCTTTCAAATGAATTGTGATTAATTTTGTATAGGTCTAGACTTGTGAAGATCTACGTAATCAAATAATTATTGAAGATTAAAGCTTGTTAGACACTGATGTTTACATTGACGTCATTGTGTCAGCACAACAACACTCAACATCGCATCTTGAAAAATGAAGGAACAAATATGAAACTAAAGTTGCTATAACTTTTATTTAATGCGCTCTCTCATTGGTTAATTTCAAATAAATGGGCAGTTGATCATCCTCAGTCCATCTACAGTATAAATTTGCGGCGATAGGAGCTTGAGGTTTGCAGATGCAGCATTTTAAAAGTTTCACACGAGTCACCCACTCTGCAATTCAAATTTTAGCACGTGTTCAAGGCACTAAATGTTCAACATGCCACACGCCAATAGCTGGTGCAAGATGTACTAAATCAAATTTTTAATTTGTTCCTGATCTATAAGATCAAGCCTCATGCAACAGAGGCACAACAGAATCTAAAGTTGCTCCTTTTTATCGAACCAAGATTGAAGAGTTCCATCCTTGCACTTTAAACTTTTATTGTTTCAAGCCTGGGCTCAACCGCCAATGCAACAAAAATTGATTCAACATTTCCAACATAAAAAGCCGACGGTTTATCGTTCTATTGCGGTATCAAAAGAATTGGACTTCACAAGTGCAAGCTCTATTGTATTTTATCGTTCTTAAAATGGAAACGAAATTTGATGGATTTTCAATTCAAGAACTTTTTACTTGAAACAAGAATTTTCGACTCACTAGCATGAAATGAAATTCTTTGCTGCTATAAATCTCTAGAAATAAAAAAAATAATCTCAAACCTAGATTATTTGTCCCGAAATTAGAAAAAGTTTGGTAAGTTGTTAGGAATTTGTACGAATGCAAATTTCCACACAATAGAACCCCTCCTTCACGGCAAAACACCAATGCAATGGTATGTAACATCCATAGAAATATTCTACGGTAACATCATACTGACAGCTACAGCATGAATGGAATACAACTCTTCGCGAAAATAGCTAACAATGTTGTAAAAAGGTCTAAATATAGAACAACTCAAGTGTTCTTTTTACACCTTTATAACCACTTACATAACCCTACTAAGAATCTTTCTACTAACATAGCAACTGTAAGATTGTGACAATGAGCTGACCAAGAACAGGAAGCACACAGCTCTCTACTAACGAATGCAAATGTCATACGATGACTAATTCTAGTAATGTGATATGAAAAATGTTGATGAAGTAAGACGAAACACAGCCAATAAATAAAATATATGTATGTAATAAAATGCCCTCAAAATCTTTGCAAGATAGGCTACAGTGACCCTAAACATAAACTTGTTCGAACCTAAGCCTGAAAACGTGATGTAATTGTAGGAAACAGAATATTTCAAAACCGAAACGAGTAAACAAGGAACTCTGCGTGCCTGATGCGTCAACCAGCATCCTTTGCGGTCGCACTTTGCAGAGAATGTTGTCATATTAAAATGGCCGCCGCAGTCGAAAGGCAACAAGCGAAGCGCGCAAAGGATGCTGGTTGATTGGCGTTCTTTAAGTATTGCATGTTTTGGCATTAGTTGAAGTTAAAATTTCGTTCAAATGCCTAATAATGGGACGCTATGTACACACTTCTAATACTGCCAATAATGAATATGATTCAACTTTTGAAGATCTGCTTGTCTTGTCAAAGACCGTGCTACAACAATGCATCAACAAAACCTGCAAGAGACTAGCTATTGAAATATACCAAATTAAACGAAGGTTAACCAAAATCCGGATCTTATCAATGAGATTTTCAGATTTCATCAATCTGTCTATAATCGCAGAAATGAAACACTTTCTACTAAGAAACTAAACAGTAATTTATGGAACTGAAACAGTTTCTTATAAATGTAGTCGGATTTGGAATGACAACCCTGCAGAAGTAAGAAATGCAAACAACCTAAATATCTACCAAATCTAGGATACATCAAATAGATATAGTGTATTTTTATTTCAGTTTACCACCACTTCATTCATTGTATTTGTTCTGCTAGTTGGTACTATTTAGCTGATTATATTTACTTATAATTAAGCTAGATTTTGTATCCAACGTTAAAGTATTAAAAAGAAATCTTCTGGACGAAAACGAGCGGATTCAAAAGGGATTCGCCGAGCAGACCTAGTCTTATCTGATCCTATGTNGCACACAGCTCTCTACTAACGAATGCAAATGTCATACGATGACTAATTCTAGTAATGTGATAGGAAAAATGTTGATGAAGTAAGACGAAACACAGCCAATAAATAAAATATATGTATGTAATAAAATGCCCTCAAAATCTTTGGCTACAGTGACCCTAAACATAAACTTGTTCGAACCTAAGCCTGAAAACGTGATGTAATTGTAGGAAACAGAATATTTCAAAACCGAAACGAGTAAACAAGGAACTCTGCGTGCCTGATAACGAGGCTTGTTGATTACAGTCTCTGCTAGATTCAATTTGTGATCTATTTCACAATGTGACATATTGTCAAGAAATCCTTGAAAATGTCCCCGGGGGCATATTCTTAAAATTCAATTTTAGATTGGGGCTTCTTTGAAAGTGGGGAGGAGCTTATTCGAGTGAGTGTGCTTATTAGGTAATATGGTAATTGATTGGTGACACCGCTGCTCTAGCTGATAACGGTATCGACAACTTTCATTTCCACAAAAGAACTTCCATTGATGAAAGAAAATGGATAACGTCCCGTCATTATTTCTCCCTTAAGTATTGCATGTTTTCGCATTAGTTGAAGTCAAAACTTCGTTTAAATGCCTAATAATGGGACGCTATGTACACACTTCTAATACTGCCAATAATGACCATGATTCAACTTTTGAAGATCTGCTTGTCTTGTCAAAGACCATGCTACAACAATGCATCAACAAAACCTGCAAGAGACTAGCTATTGAAATATACCAAACTAAACGAAGGTTAACCAAAATCCGGATCGTATCAATGAGATTTTCAGATTTCATCAATCTGTCTATAATCGCAGAAATGAAACACTTTCTACTAAGAAACTAAACAGTAATTTATGGAACTGAAACAATTTCTTATAAATGTAGTCGCATTTGGAATGACAACCCTGCAGAAGTAAGAAATGCAAACAACCTAAATATCTACCAAATCTAGGATACATCAAATAGATATAGTGTATTTTTATTTCAGTTTACCACCACTTCATTCATTGTATTTGTTCTGCTAGTTGGTACTATTTAGCTGATTATATTTACTTATAATTAAGCTAGATTTTGTATCCAACGTTAAAGTATTAAAAAGAAATCTTCTTGACGAAAACGAGCGGATTCAAAAGGGATTCGCCGAGTAGACCTAGTCTTATCTGATCCTATGTCATAAAGATTCTAATGACCAACTTACGAAGGATACTTGTAACATATCTCACACAACCCAGGAAAAAAGCTGCAAGAATCCATTCTAAACATTCAACTTAATTTCAGCTTTGTTTAACAATAAGATAATAGAAAGATAATGGGAATTGTGGTTGTTAAATAAGACATAAAGTAGGATTTGAAAGGCGAGTCCTGTGCTAGGTGTCACTCAAATTTATTTTTTTGTTACAAACTAGGTCATGAAGAGACAAGCAAAACAAATCCAAATATTAGGCAGTCCCTGTATATTGTTTGCCAAGAAAACATCGACAAATAACGAAAGCAAATGTGAATTACGAAAGACACCCAACTGCCCTCTGTACCACAGCCATATCCTTCGATTTTATCGAGTCTTCTTGAAGCAAAAGGGTACCCAGAGGAGACGGGCATAACACTCCACAAACATTACTGTACGGACGCCATTGGCAAAATCCTTTTGTTTCCAAAAACATCCCTCGAATTGCAAATCCCTAAAAATGCTTTGTTATCGAAATGTTGTATGCTCTTGGAAAAGAGCGATGGACCCCTCGCCCAGATAAAAACTTCAAATTCATCACAAATTACATCCGAAGAACATTTAGAGCAAAGGGGATGTTAAAAATGGATGCGATTAGTATATGATGAACAACCCCGGTATTGTTTTGACTGATGAGTTTGTGACATAGAAAATGAAAGAACTAACCCATAATATGAAAATGCTTTTCCATTGCAATAAAATGCTTGTATTATTATTTCACAATTGCACTTTCTTTAATTATTAATCAAATTGCATTTGTTTTCCATCACAATCCCTACCTGCCTCTTTACCTGCCATATTGCTGGTACAAAGTCGATTTTCATTCACCTATAGGCATTCAAAACACAATGAAAAGCAAATAGAAATGTAACGAATCGTGGTTCTTTACTATGGAGTGAGATACACGAAGGCAAGGCCCGAGGGCCTAAGCCTCGATAGAAAACACAACTGTTATTTGTGTCCGGCTTCTATCTCAGTACGACGACAACTAAACTACTATTCTCTTTGAACTACATAAAAGGCTGTTTACTCAGGAAACGTGCTAATTGCTTGTTGACAATAACTACTGATTCCTGTTCAATGTCCCTTGCACTTTCCTACGTCAACACATTCCAATACCAACAGACCAATACGCTACACCATCCCCTCCCTTTTAAATTATCCTCATAACACAATTTTTCGACGTTTCCCTAAACTGTCCACAATACTCTAAACTCCAAAACTTAAAGAAAATGTTCGGTAACTCCAAAAAGCTCGGAAGCATTGGCAAAGGAAGGTTCACAGAAGACTTCGAGTATCGTTCAAAGCTGGACTCATCGCTGCAAGAATCTCCGCTAAAACAGTGTCCAGTATCCAAAAGTTCCGTCGGCTGTTGGTCGCCGTGAAACATCGCTCGTTGATTATACACTTCTGCAAAGTCACGTCAACCACACAGTCTTAGAAATCCGGCATACTTCTCCTGAACGACGTCAATTCCATTGCTTGATCAGACAGTCATCAAACTCCTCTCAAACATTGATTTCAGCTACTACCATTCCCGTACGCACCAAATTTTTGATTGCGATTACACCAAACATAAACTGTAAATTTCTCGTCCAAAATCACATCATCGCTATTTCGATTTTCTACTGAGGGCCTCGGTGCGTATAAACTTACTCTTGTCTTCACAGCTTTCTGGCGTGTGACGTGTTTATCTGCAGTCTTATCGATGTCGAATGCCGTCGAATGATCCCGAATGATACGCCCCAACGTTCCCTTCGCTCAGTCCGGCTACATACTCTTTCTTTCAAAAACCTTGGCCAATTTGACACTTTATATTCTCTCTGTCGAACTATCTGCACTCCACTCCCCCTCTGTCACCAGTGTAACGAATCGTGGTTCTTTGCTAATGGAGTGAGATACACGAAGGCAAGGCCCGAGGGCCTAAGCCTCGATAGAAAACACAACTGTTATTTGTGTCCGGCTTCTATCTCAGTACGACGACAACTAAACTACTATTCTCTTTGAACTACATAAAAGGCTGTTTACTCAGGAAACGTGCTAATTGCTTGTTGACAATAACTACTGATTCCTGTTCAATGTCCCTTGCACTTTCCTACGTCAACACATTCCAATACCAACAGACCAATACGCTACAGAAAGGTAAATACTGCACGTAGGCCAATTTTTGCGGTCCTCTGCTGTGATTGATGAAATGCAACTTCAAATGCTAAGGACCACAACATTAGAAACAAGAAACGAAAGGTCATTATCAGCGTGCAAAGACGACAGGCTAAACGCTAAATAAGGGTGCTGTGAGGTTGTGGACATCATCCTGTCCTGCTTTTACCGTATTTCCCAGGGGCATTTATCAGAATTAGTACTTTTCAGATGACAGCTACTTAATCTCTCTAAATCCTTCACAAATTTAAATTCTCGACAATCCCAAAGGTCGTATCCTCTACTAGACGCAATTTAGCCATGTTCATAAAAATAATTAAAAGGGCCCTTATTCGAGGGGGGCGTTGGAGGGCTCCATCTTTCAGCCATTGCGCATCGATTTCTACTGAGGCGGCCATTTTCGCAGCACAAAAATGTTCATTTTCATAAAACAGCCCTGCCAACAATTTCTTTGCGCTTAGATACAAAGGGTTTTCTACTTCAGAATATTTTTGTCGGAGTTGCAATTTTATCAGCGAAGTTCTGTAGTTTGACACTATTTGGCTGGAAGGGAATTTGAAGGAGGCAGCGGTCGAACTGACGTCATATCCAGGGCATCATAATGACTTCATCAATTTATGCACTAACAAAATCAATGAAATTTTCTTAAAAAACCGGCGAAACGACATTTCTTCTTTCAGTATATTTACTAAATGGTTTTTTATCGAATTCTCGACGCAATAGCTCTCCTATGGACAGTGCATTAATACAATTGAGCCTACTATGCATATATTCAATAAACTTAAATATGCATATACATAATGGGAAGGAATTACTTAAATGCATAATCTCTCCAATTCATTTCATACCATTGTTTAATATGGAAATCATACTGTGCCCAGATTTAGTAGACTTTACCTTGGTAACTTAAACACCAAAAATGAAAAATGAACTTTCTAATCTGAAATCAGAGGACAGAACAAGGTTGTCTGTTCATCTAGGTGTTTAGAAATCTTTTTCAAAAAGGCAGCCAACGTATAAAAATATAAAAATTTAGTAAAAGTTTGCACAACAAATATATTCTACGAGAAATAATAGTAATGAATTTTACGAATGGTTTTAGTCCAATTTAAAGCTTTCTGCCACTAAAATGTTATAACCTCCGAAGCGTTAAAGAATGTTTTACCTTTCAGATGGTTGCCAGGAAAATTATACAAATTATCACTAAATAAAGCAGAATTTCCACAAATGCATAAAGTTGAAATTGCACCGTACATCAAATAAATTTGGATTTTAAATGGCTGTAGCACAGGTTTCATCAATACTTATCATAATCAAACAATCGAGGCCTTTGGGCAGCAAGGTGTTGCTTAGGGCTGCGTGAATTTGAACTCTGGTTAGAGTATGGTCAACGCTGGTTTTCATCAAACATTTCGAAATGACACTCAGCATGCTATCAAGCCGAAACAATCAATGGCACTTTAAAAATCTCACTTAACTCAGTCTAAGTAAACAGGGCATCGTTCCGTAACAATAGTGGTTTTAAGTTTGTTTACAATGGTAAAACTCTTAACCAATCAGATCACATCATTTCAGTTAATTTCAGTTAATAGATACAGCCAGTTATGGATGGGTCAAAGGGTTCCTTCTTCCCCTTGAAATCTGCTAATTTAAGCCCTTTTTTCCCTCTGGTTATTAATATAATGATCCCAAGGTACTGTATCAAACAATTGCACTATTCTCCTAAGAAAATGAAAGTATTGTTTTCATGTGGTTACTTGCATTCTAGTGATTTTGAAAACTCTGGCATAGGGTTCAAATCTTAAAAAAGGTGATGCAAAATTCTATTACCTTTTTCGTTGAATTGAATGGCTTCAAGGGAACTTAGGGTACTTTGCTGTAATTCTGGCATGGACATTTTCGATATCTTGATCTTTTTTTAAATGGCGGCGTTTTTTTTTATTGAAAGAATTCATTGTAAAGTTTTGAAATAATTAAAATCATTGTAAAAGTTAAATTGATAGAGGAAAAACAAAAGAATCTTCTAGAAAACCATAGTTTATGAAGGTCTACAATATGGGGGCAAGCAAAAATCTATCTCTCTTCTCGTTTACGATTTAGAAATTTGATGATGTTACAGCCTCATACACTAAGCTTCTTTCAAGTCATTCAATTCTAAGAAATAGGTAATAGAACTTTACACCGCCTTTTTAAAGATTTGAACCCTATGCTGGCAATGATCAGAATCTGTAAAAACGGGCATAAGAAAATATTACAACACAGAGCTTTAGAGTTTGATCAAAGGACAACTGGCATGTTGCAATATATCTGACACTATTTTTGAAATTAATTACACAACATGTAATAATAAAAAACTTCAAATTCTTCCTACTCATCTCATTGGCTGAAAGGCAACATTAGATAATTGTGACTTTGGTTCATGAATCCTTGTGTATGTTCAATTGGTTACACATTTTTTATGTTGTTTGAAGAAGGGCCTTGACCCTTGATACCGAACAACCAATCTGGACCATTCATGAAATACTTCTCTTTCAACATGGCTAAACCTGATCCCTGGGAAAGTTTCCATCAGGAAAAACCACTCTATCAAGGAGAATTTGTGTAGGCGTTTATCCCCTTGAACATATCAGACAGTAACTGAGCTTACTCAGAGATTCCTAGTTACCAATTTACCTTCTAGCAAGGTCCTATTTCATTGTGTTTGTGTTTTGAAATTGTGAGCTAATGTTAATGTTCACAAAGAAAATGAATAAAATAAATGCTTGTTTGTACAAAGGAGATGTGTGTGACTTACTCCAATGTATCTAGAGGTCACAATGAAAGACCAATGATATGGCCACTATTGTCCCAAAAATGCATGTTTCCATCAAAATTCGACTTCATGGATACATTAACTACACAAGTCTTTATGTATGCTACACTCAAACTGTCATGCACAGCAGAAAATATCATGAAACTCATTTTCCCTCAGAACATAAGAGGGGCATAGTGTGAACATTCCACAACATTCTAACGTCATTCCTTCTCATTTTAGGTGTCTCTCTGGTGGGGTTTAGTTTACAGTCAAAGGAAAAGACAAACAACCAACTTAGTGACCCCTTATTGTGTATCTACTTTTCATGGTAGCAGAGGGTAGTTGGAAAGAATGAAAAGCAGTTCATAGTTTGGTATTAGCAGCAAGAGTGAAAATGGCATCAGCGTACAAAACCCCACCGGCATTCGATGTAGAGAGCAAGTTATACAGTCAATGGGTAGACGAATTAAAAGCACGGACAAAGTCAACAGATGTGAAAAAGGACAAGCAGGGGTTAGCAGTAGCTCTATCTTTGCCTGAGAAAGATAGCAGTAACGTACGTAATAAACTGTTTTGCGATTTGAGTCTAGATGAATTGAAATGTAATGATGATGTGAAAAAATTGATGGAGTTTATGGAAAAACTATTTAAGAAAGATAAGTTGTCTTAAGCATATGAGAAGTTCACTGATTTTGAGAGATCCAAGCATACAGAGACAATGGCAATGGATTCCAACATCATCCTTCTTGCTTTAGGTGTCTATCCAGTGGGGTTTGGTTCATAGTTCAAGGAAAAGACATATAACCAACATAGTGACCCCTTGTTGTATATCTATTTTCACATAGTAAACAAATATGGACTGATACCCTATATGTTTTGAATAAAAATCTTAACTGATATTCAACAGTCTCCTCATTCAAAATGGGGCCTCTCTTTCCAAAGCTGAGAATGCATATCTGATATATGATTAAGTAAATTGCTTCATGCAAGATCTTGATTGCAAATGCAATGCCTGTGAGACATAGGCTCCTGGTACAAAAAAATCGAAATTTGATCAAAATTCTAACAAAAGGCACATCACTTGCATCAGATCAGACCTGGCCGTTTAAGGCGCGCGATCGCGCGCGCGCGCCTCGTCACGCGCCTCGTGGTCTCGAGACGCGTGATTTATCACGCACCTAAAAAGACTTTACCTCCAAATCACGCACCTTGGCTTTTATCTTTTAGGGAACCGGTGTACGATATTCTTTGAATCTGACATCTTTTTGTGGAAAGGAAATCACTCAATTGGTTTGTTATTTGAAAGAAATACGATATTGATGCTTAATCCTTCTCTCAATCCTTGCTATTTCCTGTCTATGATAATGACACAATATCATCATTCTGATATAAGGTCACGGGAACCAGAAGGTCAAATTACATCGCGACCAAAAGCAGTTGGAGGACATGTCTCCTAACTCTAAGAACCTTGCTTAAATCGATTTACGAGAGGCATATGAAGGTGATTTGATCTGGAAGGCTTGAAGGTATTCAATTCCTCTTCATTCCAGGACTGACAAAAGTGATACGGAGTAGCTTAATTACTGAAAAGCAGGTCATCAAACGGCCTAAATACAAGCGTTGGACAAAGAATGTAAGACGGACGAAAAAGCGATTGTTTGTATTGCTGTTACCGTTCAAAATATAATCAAATCTTGTTATTTCAACTCATTTCCAGTCGTGTTTGCATTACCAAGTGCTGAAATATTCCTTTCTTCGTTCTTAACCTCTAAAATCCCTCTTTTACAGAGCAATATCAAAAGCTTAAAATCGCGCGCCTCGCTTAGCGAGGCGCGTGATTTACCGCGCGCCACTAAAATAGCTTACGGCCAGGTCTGAATAAGATCTCAATAATTGCTTTGATAATTCAGTCTGACCTACAAAGTCAGTTAAAATCAGTCTCCATAGATACTGTGCTCAGATCAATCCTAACAACATGACCTTTTGGGCCTTTTGGTCTGGTTCAGAGGGTTGAGCTAGATTTATGTTAGCCTGATTTAGACACGCAGCCATTTTCAAAAGAGTCATCACCCTTAAATCCTACAGTGGTGTAGACCCAAAAATTCCAAAACATGATCAGTATTAACATGATTTCAAATCAAAATTACAAAATTACAGCAATGCTCAGACGTGTAACTAAATCTTACCTGACAATAATTGGGGAATTTTAGCCTGCGTGCAGCCTCAACGCTCACTCACTTTTTTGGGTGAGGAGCGTTGAGGCTGCACGCAGGCTAGGGAATTTGAGCCAGTTATTTATCCATACCTAGCTTGAAACTGACGAAAGTATCATACACGTATTTTTTTTATAAGAAACTGCTTATAAGAAACTCAGACTCTCAGATTGCCAGAACATTAAGAAACTCCAAGCATTTTTTCTTTATTCTCACTTATTTCCTGTATCATATTACTCGGAAAGTACTCGAGTAATGTCTAAACATTCGAAAGGCTTCAAAACACCTTGTTTTGAAATGTTCTGGAGGTCACAGATCTGATAATTTTAAGAAACTTTCAGTACTGGCCCAAATTCTTAGTTTCTTTTAAAAAAAAATACGTGTATACTGAAAAACTATCTCACTGAAAAAGTATCTTACCTCCATGGGTTGTTGAACAACTTTCATTGGACCAAATAGAAGCTCTCGATTTGAGGCCTAAAACAAAGGATGAATTGTTATGAAGCCATACAGCAGTTTGCAGACAAAATCGCAGTGGTTGTGGTTTTTACTTCTTTAACAATTAAATTCAGGTAAATAACAAATTAGCAAATGATGACAAAAGCAAGTGCATTTGAAAGGGAAGAACTGATAAACCTTGAAAGGGAAGAACATTTTGATTTCACTAATACCTGCAATTTAATGAATTTTCATATTAATAAAGAATGGTTTATTGCATAGTATCAGCAGGTAACAAAGATAACACCTTCATTAATATTTGTCTTTGTCTTTCATCCTTCCCTGTTTTTGATTCCATGAACTATATCAATAATAAAGTTTAGTAATTTCAAAGGAAAGATTAAGGACCAAATAAATTCACAGAAAAAATAGATCCTTTAGATTTGGCAGACATTCATGGGTATGTATCAAATCATCTTCCATTTTTTAGTGGCTACCCACAAGAGACTTCCTTTTTAACCAGCAGGTGAAATCATGGTCAATGATAAATTTTGATATCATATTTGTTCAATTTTCATTCCAAAAAAATCTAATCAAACCACAAAACCATGCAGTGCCTGAGTTTCCTACACAAATTTAAGCAGTTTAAAAAATAACAATTTCATAATTTTATTGATATGAGCAGATGGGGAAATTAAATGTAAAGTTTTATCTTGTAAGCTGAAATGACCCTTACTTTCTAACGGCCAGGAAGTGCTGGTTTCCTGTTACAATCAAGACAACAAGGGGATTTTGTGATCATCTATAGGTGGTGAAAAATTGATAACAGTACACCTAATGGAGGTCAATTTTAAGCTGTCCTTTCTCAAGTAAGATAATGGGGGGCAGCTTGGTGGCAGCTCCTGAATCAAGAGGGGTTATCTTGATTATTAAAGTATAACCCGTTTTTGGGACAGCTCTTGTGTTTTTATAAAGACTGGTATCAAAATTTCAAGGATCTTCCAATTTATCCCCAGGTTTCTCATATGATTTTCTCTGTCAAATAAATGTAGACCAAGATTCATAATCCTGATCACACAATTTGAGTTCTCAAGTTGTTGTAAAAAAGCAAGATGCAGCACAAATTGGATCAAACTCAGCCGTTTTTGCTACAATAAAATTACACCTTGCCAAAAATGGCCTGCAAAGAAAATAACAGACGTGATGAAATACGAGGAGAGAGAGAGAAGTATGGGGCAAGCTAATAACCTTGACTTCCATCATGCCGACGGTTTGCTGCACTGACTGATCTAACGTTTGAGTTTCGGCCTCTATCCAAGGTGCAGTACGGGCAGAATAACTACTTTCCCTTTCTTTGTCGATCCTCAACGTCCTTGTCTCCGTTGTCAATGAATCACTCTGGTTCTGGTTAGGAATATGACTAACGACTTCTGAAATGCTGAGTGAAGTAGTTCGCGAGTTTTTTAATGTTTTCAGGTTGTCCTCTCTACAGTATACAACACCAGTGCTCTGCGAGACGTGTATACTAGGAGCACAGCCCATCAGGGCATTTAGTATCAAAGAAATCTCCTTTGACTCAATTCTATCCCTGACTGGCTGCTTGTATTGTGACTATTTTTATTTCATATATTCATCCATCTATACTATACAGTTTATCTCTTGCTTTAAAGCGTCCTTCGCTCTCATTTATTTTATGATAACACTTGGCTGGCCTGGCCTGGCTCAATCTTTCTTTCCCTTCACTTCGCTCGCAAGCAGCAGCCTAATAACAATGGCTGTTTTCTGCAAGACACCGGTTCGTGTACAAACAATTATTTCGATTCAAAGCAATGTATTACTGCCTCTAACAACAGGTAATTTGAACCCTTGCCTCCTTGGTAACCTCTAAGATTCTGCAGGATGATATCCACAATAAAATAGCGTCAAAGTCAAGGTTTTCAATGTTGATAACAAACACCAAGCAAGCAGCAACGTCAATGACAAAGCAAGGCTGTTTTATTTCTGCAAGCAAGACACCGGTCGTCAGTCCGTGGCCTCGGGTCACTTGGTCAACAAAACCAGCACAATCTTTTGCTCAATTTAAACGCCTTATTCAACTTGAACTGCAACTTGTTTCTTCATTTCCAGTTAAAGAACATTTGAAGAATCCTTTCATGTGCTTTTTGTTGTATAAATGCTGAATGTGAGCAGTAAAATTGGGCCATTTCCAAGCATGATGTTCTGCGCTTCACAAAAAAGACAGCCAACATTAGCGAGCGAAATGAAGAAGTTCACTTGAGTGTTGACGCATCGATTATTACGCATGTGAACAATTGAAGCATTCTGATTGGTTGGTTTCTTTCATGACGTCACAGCCGTATCCAGGGTCATATCAAAAGGGTCCAGGCAGCTGAAACATACCAATAATGTGACAAAAATATATGACCAGGCTGATTTCAGAATTAAGAATTGAAATTTTAATGTTGCTTCAATTATTACGCATGCAATTGTATTCTAATTGGATCCTTGCTTTTACATATCGTCAAAACTAGACTTATTACCTGAGTCCCTTGTTTTCCTTTGCTCTTTGACTTGATGATGTCGCTTCGGTCAACAGCAAGGTTTACCGCAGGGATACAAGGGACTTAGGAAATCAATCTACGTCAAAACTATAGGATCAAATCTCATCTGCAGGGTTTTAGGCAGATTGATAGAAAATCCTAAAGTGACGCAGATCAGTGTTGAATTCAACTTTTGTCGTAGGTGTAGGAAATTCATGCTATAAGCTTGCAGCCCCTCCAGCCGAGTTAGTTGCTCATCCTGTTGGAGTCAGTATATGAGAACCACGGGGGGGGGGGGG
>REGM01000069.1:1052240-1093488 GCA_004194415.1 Aurelia aurita
TACATCAATTTAAAGATTTGGAATCTATGCTGATTTGCATTAGAGCTAAAGAATGGAGTTTATTGTTTCCATCCAATGATAGCGACATTTTCAGGAATCTGCAGAATGATGAAATGCAGGCATTATACCAGGTGCATTTATTAATAAACCCACAATACAAGTTATCATCTCACAGTGAACATGTTACAAATTGTCCTTTTGATAGAACAATAGATCTATTTTTTTACCTAGTGTGCCATAAAAGAGTACAGCATTTGAATTTGTATTACAGTACAGGTCTTGCACACATTAGCACTGTTTTCTTGACTAAGTATTCTTGAACAAATTTTAATTTAAGAAGTCTTGTTTCCAGTTTTTGTACCTCTCATTCTACTCTCATACTCCTCATACTTATAAGCGGGGATGGCTCAATGGTAGCGTGCTTGGCTACCAACCTGAGGGTTGGTGGTTCGAGTCCCTGCCCTGCCGAACCTGCTACATAAAGTGAGGAGAGTCGCCAACCCTCTGTAATTCCAGGCTAAAGGAATCGCGAGGTGTGGTCACATCGAGAGGAAGGACCAGGACATTGCTTGATAAGCTTAGCTTCTCGGTGTCCTAAAACTACTTTCGGATGCTAGGTAGCAATATAGGAAAAAAAAATACTTCTCAAGACTTATGTCTTTGATACCTCTGATACTACTTCTCAAGACTTATGTCTTTGATACCTCTGCTACTACTTCTCAAGACTTATGTCTTTGATACCTCTGATACCACTTCTCAAGACTTATGTCTTTAATACCTCTGATAGTACTTCTCAAGACTTTTGTCTTTGATACCTCTGATACTACTTCTCAAGACTTATGTCTTTGATACCTCTGATACTACTTCTCAAGACTTATGTCTTTGATACCTCTCATACTTCTTCTCAAGACTTTTGTCTTTGATACCTCTCATACTACTTCTCAAGACTTATGTCTTTGATACCTCTCATACTACTTCTCAAGACTTATGTCTTTGATACCTCTCATACAACTTCTCAAGACTTTTGTCTTTGATACCGGGTGTCCCAAAAAACTGTTTACAAGTTTGAAAAATCCTGACGCCAAGAGCTTTCGTGAAATCACCTCAAAACTATTTTCATATTAATGCTCAATGGATGAATTAAATTTTGATATTTTTTTGATAATTTTCGGATACTTGGTTGCAGAGCAATAAATCAATAGGTGTAAAATTTCCTCTTTGTCCCAAACCAGAGCTTCCAGTAAAGAAGAGCTAACGATTCTAGGGATGTCAGAAGCATGTCGGCCCTCGACATCCAAAGCTGATATGCCTCTGATATGAAAGCACAATTTTATATTAACCCTCAATGGATAAATTAAATTTTGATATTTTTCTTGCCATTATCAGTGACTTGGTTGTAGAGCTATAAATCAACAAACGCAACATTTACTCTTAGGCCCAAACCAGAGCCTCCATTGTAGAGCCCTGAGAAGGCAAGAAACCCTAAAGCATGGCAACCCTCGATATTCTCAGCAAACAATTTGCTACTGATTTTAATTGAACAAATCTAAATCAAAGTATTTACTTGAAAAATTGTATCATTGTTTCTTATTGGTCAAGGGAATTCTTTACCTTTACTACAATGAACCAGTTATTGTTAAAATTGCAATTTTTAAGTAAAGTAAAAGTATAGAAATCTCTTGAGTAATGATAATGTAATATGAGTGTCCCTTGAGAATGTCCTCCTCTCGGTTTCTAACAAAAATAATCACGAGGCATATCAGCTTTGGATGTCCAGGGCCGACATGATTCTGCCTTCCCTAAACTCGTTAGCTCTTCTCTACTGGAAGCTCTGGTTTCGGTCTAAGAGGAAATTTTACACTTGCTGATTTATTGCTCTGCAACCAAGCTACCGAAAATTATGAGAAAAATATCAAAAATTTAATTCATCCATTGGGGTTTAACATAAAAATTGCTTTGGGGTGATTCGACGAAAAATCTTCGCGTCAAAATTTTTCAAACTTGTATACAGTTTTTTGGGACACCCGGTACCTCTCATACTACTTCTCAAGACTTACGTCTTTGATACCTCTCAAGAATTTTTATCAGAATGCAATAGAATTCTTTAGTATTCTCTGGAGAGTTCTTGTCATGTTAATGTATGCAAGGACTGTATTGTAGTTAGAGTATTCAATGCATTGGAATTCATCAAGCCAGGTTGATTGCCAAATGTCAAAGGCATTTTTTGTGTAATTATTCAGATCACTAGAAATATGGGTAAATAAGAAGTTAGGAAAATGCTATGATTAATTTTGAAAACATTTGAAGCAGAAGAAAAAATGATAAAGATGATAAAAATTGCTTTATATGCAAAGAAAAAGTGAAAATGAAAAGGGCCAAATCTTCATAGAATTGATATCTATTGTTTAGTATACTGTTCAAAACCCAAGTGAAAGATGAAATCATAAATTTCAATGTTTTTTTTTATTATTAGCTTGACAAAATGAAACGACGAAGTTGCAAAATAAATGTATCTTAAAAATTAAGAAGAAATACAAATAAAATGCTTTAATCTTTTATATATGTGTTGAGAGAATTCGTTTTATGAGAATTCACATCAATAAAGTTGATTATGTTTATATTTGAATTAATTTTCAGCCAAATTGATGAATTTAAATTTGAAGAAATTGCCAACATGACTCTTGACTTGCTGGCTGAGTTTTTTGANCGTTACCTTTTTTTTGGGACACCCGGTATTGTTTAGTATACTGTTCAAAACCCAAGTGAAAGATGAAATCATAAATTTCAATGTTTTTTTTTTATCATTAGCTTGACAAAATGAAACGACGAAGTTGCAAAATAAATGTATCTTAAAAATTAAGAAGAAATACAAATAAAATACTTTAATCTTTTATATATGTGTTGAGAGAATTCGTTTTATGAGAATTCACATCAATAAAGTTGATTATGTTTATATTTGAATTAATTTTCAGCCAAATTGATGAATTTAAATTTGAAGAAATTGCCAACATGACTCTTGACTTGCTGGCTGAGTTTTTTGAATCATTTGCAGATGAAGGAATGTGTCCAAATGATTATGACGTACAATTATCTGTAAGTATTTTTTGAAGACACCTTAGTCCACTAAAAAAAGAATATTGAATTTGAAATTCTTGAAAAGGCCATCCGGAGTCTCATCACTTTGATAAACTTCATCTCATATAAGAATTAATCTACAGGGTGTCCCAAAAACATTGTGCCCCATTTGTTCGGTTGCTGTGGAGGAGCTGTAACTTCTGTTGCCCGGTTTTTGGTACGGTTGCATAGGACAGACTTCAACTTAGAATTTGAGACCTTATTTTAGCCAATCGCACAAGTGGTTGCTGATTTATGGCGCAAGAAAGTAATAAAAGTGAGAACTTCAAAAACAGCACTTTCTTTGTTCTCCAAAAATGTGAAAATCAAGTAAATATTGCAAGAAAAGGTTCTAGCGTTTTATTTGAATTTGTTATACATTTTGCAATAGGTTAATGGTATTGTGTTATTAATAAACAACACAATTAACCCTTTATCAACTTTATAAAAAATTATAATACAGCTCTAGAACCCTTTCTTGCAATATTAACTTGATTTTGGCATTTTTGGAGAACAAAGAAAGTGCTGTTTTTGAAGTTTTCACTTTTTTGACTTCCTTGCGCCATAAATCAGCAACCATTTGTCTGATTGGCTAGAACAAGGTCTCAAACTCTAAGTTGAAGTATATCCAATGCAACTGTATCAACAACGGGACAATAGAAATTATAGCTCCACCGCAGCAGCCACAGAAATGGGGCATAATTTTTTTGGATTCTCTTCACAGCTATTTTCTGCCCATTTATAAATATAGAGTCATAAATTTTACTCCTTTTCTAAGGATTCATTTCTTATAGCTATTTAGGGAGACAACAAATATTTGCCTAGTGTTCTGTGTGAGAAAATTCGGTATGATTGGATTAAGGGTTTTGTTGCCTTTCAAGAATGTCAAAATCTAGGATTTTATCAGCTTTTTTCAAAACATACAGGCTATTCCAAAAAGTTCTCACTTTTGAAAAACACCAAAATTTGACTGCAAGGCCAATCTTCAAATTTATTTTCTTGGCAAGTAGATTCAAGACCTAATTATTTTTCTAGGCATGGATTATCTTTATTGATTGGTTTGAATTAGCAATTCTGGCTCTTTTTTAGGGCTGCCTTGCCTTGATACATGATGCAAAAAAGCGCAAATGATTATCTGATCAATGTCTGCTTGATCTTGATCAGATTGCTGTGTCTATATTAAGCTTCTAGCTTTATCCTAAATGCCAGAATGGAATGCACACTATCATTTGAGACTTGAACGATATACAAAACCTCAGAATTCTACACTGGTGGTTAAAGAGTATGGCTCAAAACAAGGTTAAATTTCAAGGTGTTATTTTATTTCCTTTAAGTAAAGGAGAATGCACATTTTATAGTCTTTAAAGATGATTGGATCACTGACAAAAAAGATCAAAAAGAAAGCTTAATGATGTAGGCGTAATAATCGAGTTTTTGGTGATTTTTAAGGGACAACCGGTACAATTATAGGTTATGGCCTAATTTCCCTTTTTTTGCCATTCATTTGATATTAACAAGGCTAACTTAGATGTAGAAATGTAGAAATGTAGAAATTTGTCTTATTAAAATCAGTCATACCGTTCTAGAGCTCTGGACATTTTTTACGTGGAAGCTGTGTTTTAAAAGTCTTGAAAAAAATGAGAAATTTCGATCAAATTACATCCAGTTTCAACTTTAGAATGATGACGATTTTATTTTTTATCTTCATAGGAACTTAAATATGCCATCGATATACTTTTACATTTCGGCAAAAATCTTTTGGGACACCTGGTATATTTGCAATGGTCAGAATAATAGAAGGGCTTTTTGCTATCAACCAGATTGCTCGATTGATTTTGATCAATACTCTACCAAACATGAATTTTTGAATGCGTCAACGTTCTTTGGTGTACGTGATGCAGGGTTAGTAAAACAAGGGATAAGGCAACGATGTATTGGGTAGTCGAAAATTTAAAATAAACTTGTACAATCCTAGCAGCGTTCTAAAATATCAGTTATTGTCATTGATTATTTTCGGAAGTGCTTGAAGTTTTTCATTTTTTCAGAAGGAATACCTGTCGTTTTCTTCATTTCGTAAAAAATTTTCACTGTGCTACAAAGTGTGACTGTACTAATTTTCCGAGTTTTATGTCATATTTGGCCTACACAGTACATGGACCAAAGCTATCCAAGTAGCCACTGACTGTTGAGGTATCCAGGGTGACTTAAAAAGATGTCCTCCTGTTTAAAAGATCATTGCAGCAAAAGTACTTGTGCTGTAATCACCACAGTTGACATTTCTAATGACTAAAAGATTGAATTATTTTTGTATTTTATGGTTGATTTTCAAAATAAAAGTCTCTTGGTCAATTCGAAGATTCGCACAATTAGGTTTGCAGAACAGCCGGAAAATGGCCTAATTATAACGCATGATAAATTAATTTTTGGAACAAAAGAAATGCAACCTGTCATTTTCGTTTGTTTTAATAATCCTTATTTTAGAGCAATGAATGAGATATTAATAACAGTGTCAGTTTCAGTTTACCATTTTATTAGTTATGGTAATTCTCAAGGGATTTCAAATAGATTTTAAAGACCTGAAAACCTTGATCTTGCGTTTCAGGCCATTTTCCGACTGTTCTGCAAAACTGATTTTTGGAAACTTTCGAATTTACCAAGAGATTTACCAAGATACTATTATTTTGATATTAGTAAAAAATACTTCAATCTGCTAGCTATTGGAAAAATTTGTTTTTATTTTATGATTATGGTGCATGTACTTTTTCTGCAATGAATTTTCAGGGGGGGGGGGGTTGCATTTTTTGAGTCACCCTGCAGGGAAATGCAAAGGTTTGATTACTAATTTTGAAGCTGCATTATTAAAATGCCTGAATTTGTTGTCCTTTGCAATTTTTTCCATCTTTTAGAGTGGTGTTCTCACTGTCGCTGTTGGAGGTATGTTGAAACTTTTTAGTTTTGCGTTTTTAACCTTTATAAGTGTCTTTACATTTTCATCGTTGATTTGATTTAGAAGACATTTAGCTACGAGCCTGTGTAGACGACTTGGTCATATTTTCGAAAAGTTACTGATATATTCCAAAGCTTGTTTTATCCAAAGAAATTGTCCTTGATCTGATCTCTTTTAGGTCAACGTTAACAACATCTCTTCGGGGAAATTGCGGTTTTAGCGCTAAGCTCCTGGATCGCAGAAATAGAGAACACCTTCCTCGTCCCCCTCTCATTTGCATTAGTCATTTGCTTGTCATTTGCCGCGACCGCTTTGCACTAAATTCCCTTTCAAAGACTTTCTTTCTTCGCTGTTCCACAAGATTTAACGCGATACATTTTTGGACTTTTATTAGTTTGTATCCCTGTGACTTGCATGACGATTGATCATACGTCAGATCACTAGATGGTTTTTGGAAGCGAGCAAGATGCGATTAGAAAATGTCGCCCATAACAAAAATTCATGAACTCAGTGGTTACAGATACATTTCATTGCATTGCAGTAATAGGAAACCTTTTCAAATATTTATTGTCTTCTGCGAGAACTGTAGCAGAACATTTGTTTTACTTGACGGAGCTAAGTGGTTTTCATTTCCTTTTCAAGCACTTTTCTATGCTCCAAAGAAAATACTTTGTTTAGCATCAATTCAATTCAATACACAGGTGTGAGAAGCGAGTTTCATGCGAGAAATGATCCCTTTGATGTTCCTTAATTTTCACAAACGATTGCATGAAAAGAATACATCTACCATTTTACATGGACCATGTTACATTGACTGCCAAACGATGAAAAGATCCCTTCTTGGATTTGCTTTTGCGCATTTGTTGCCAATTTTTTCTGAATTACTCGTTCGAAGATTCTCCTTAGATCCTTAACGATATAATGTGCAGTTTCTGCCAGAAGACGTTTTTTTCGCGAAGAATTATTTACGAAATCTATAAGCGTCCATACTTGATGAAGTAGCCATTTTGTTTGCATTTCGTTCTGATCAGAAAGAGGCTGGCATGCATAATCATGCCTTATATGGTAATAAATCCTCAACTTTATTCCGTATTCTGACGTCTGGTGAATAGTAATTGATTTTATATCTATAAAAAGAGCGTGCAGCGCGCTAGACTTCACTCTTCGATCTGACAAGCTCAAGTACAGACATCAAGAGCATCAACAGCAAAGGAAGCTAAACAGCAAAATTTACAATGGCACGTAAAGTTGCTAGAAAATCAGCTTCAAAAAGAAAGATGTCATACGACAGCTTAGTACGCGAAGCAATCGCCGCTCTGGGCGAAAGGAGTGGCTCCAGCGCCCAAAAGATTGTGAAATACATTGTCGCAAAAAACGGTAATGCTCGTGCTGCAGGCGTGAAAATGGCACTGAGAAGAGGCGTCAAAAGTGGCAGCTTCGCAAGAAAGAGCGGAAAATTCATGCTACAGTCAGGAGCCGGAGGAGTGAAGAAAGTGGCCAAGAGACGACGAAAGAGACGAACCGCACGAAAGGGCCGCAAAGTTGGAGGCAAACGCCGCAGAAGAACCCGCAAGACAAAGAAATCAAGGAAGGGTAAGAAGAGACGCAAGTCCACGAAGAGGAGATCTCCTAAAAGGAGAGCCGGAAGAAAAGCTGGAAAAAGAGCTGGACGAAGAGCTGGAAGAAAAACCACAAGGAAAACCGCAAGGAAAGCTTCACGAAGACGCTCAGGGAAAAGAGGAGGCAGGAGATCAGCAAAAAAATGTTGCTAGAAGGGTTGCTTTTGAGGGAAAAGAGCCAACGAAGTAGAAAACAAGAACGTTTGAAATAATAACATGGTGTGCATAGTCACACAGTAGTGTATATGTAGTATTGTTTTAGATGTTTTGTGTGAGTGAACCGAATGAGTAAAACAAACTAGTCTCTTTTCTTAGTCTTGTCTTTCTTCAGATGGACTCCATTTGCAAAGTGCCTGCCTCACCGCCCTTTTAGATTTGACGTCAAATTTATCAACAAAACTCGATATTTAGGCCCAGTGCTGCTGAGTAGTCCGACTTTGCGAATGCATAATTTTCAATTAATTGTGACGTAAAATCAATCAATTTTAGTTTGGTTGTTGCTTTACCATGCCTTGGTCCATTTAACTAGACTGATTACGATGAGTCTCGATGAGTCCCAGTAATCACCCATCAAAACGAGATTTACACTAAACCGAGACCGATCAGACTGTCAGAGCGTCCGGCAGCCTATCAATAGCGATAACTACGGCCATGTAATCAGTCTACGATTTAACATATAACCAACGTACAGCATCAGTTGTGACGTCAAATCAATCAGCCTTAGTTTGATTTCATCCTCTTTGCAGACCAACTATATTCGTTTTCGACTCACCATAGACGTCCCTTAGACTCACTGCATAGTCACAGTTATCGCAACAACAACAACAACAACAACATCATTTTTTACACTTTTAATTAAAATGAATTGTTTTTTCAAAATAGTTTGAGAGTGCATCAGTCTATCAATAGCGAAAACTACGACTATGTAATCAGTCTAGACGTCCCTTCACTTACGCTCATTGTATTAACCCTATTTCACATGGGGTATTTTTATGACATTTTGGCATGGGGGGGCTTTTTTGCCCCCCTCTTTTTCTCTGAGAATACACATGATATAACAATGAAACTTACCTCAATTGTTCTTTGGACAATGGGCTTTTCAAATATAACAATGGTAATTAATTAGTCACGTGATTAGTTGCTAGGCGACCAAAAACAATGGAAAATTGGCAAATTTAGCTTCTTCACAAGAAAAATTCTATTTAAATAATTACTCAACCGATTTGAATGCAAATGGTCTTAAATGATAGAAAACAGATAGGAAAATCAAATTTACACCTTGAAGCAATTTTAAGCATCTATTTATAGATCAATTAGCACCTAATTATCTCTCTGTTCTCCGGACGGACCATCACTGCAGTTTTTTCATAGAATTGTTTCTTTTTCCATCCCATATCAACTCAATATGCATTACACAAGCAAGATAAGACTAATGTGCTACAAAAATTTCAATTCATTTACTTATTTATTCGAGAAATGACGTCATAAATGTAAATGACGTCATAGATATTAAATTTTGCTGATGTCAGCAAATAATAAAACGTTATATATCAAATGAAAGCTCTCATCATGATAAATCGAATAATACATGTTTCAAGTAATTTAGACAAGAAACAAAGAAGTTATGGATGTTTTAAGCTTTTTTTGTTGATCACTCTCCAAATATGGTGCTATTGTGGTAACCTGACCGATTTTAGCACAATGAAATATTGAAATTGTAATTGGCAACTAAATTTCATTAAAAGTCACAAAGGTTTGGTTGTCATATCTAGTGCTGTTTAGGCGAAATATAGCAAAGTTTGCTTGGGGGGGGGGCGAAAAACGCCCCCATGTGAAATAGGGTGTATTAAGTTGATGTTGTTGTTGCTTCACAGATAAGTTCAGGGGAGCGAAACAAGGACAACTTTAATTTATTTTTGTCCTTTAGATATCTTGAAATAAATTGATAAGTCGAAAAATGCAACATCAATTGAGGCTTGGTGGACTCTAATTGTTTTTCTGGTTTTTTATTTTTGCCATAATACGTGAGCTATGATTTTTCAAACACAGGGTGTCCCAAAAATGTGTACGCCATTTGTAAGGCTGTTGTGAAGGAGCTGTGACTTCATTTGTCCCGTTTTTTATTTATACCGGGTGAGTAAAACAAATGTACAGACGTTTGAAAGCCTGCAGCTCTTAAACCATGTATCAGAGGGATCAGCTTCCCATAAACTAATGATACCCGTGTAGCTAACATATCAACTTAGATAAGAAAATTTAGTTTGTGAAATTCGGTCCTGTCCTTCTCAAATCTCAAAAATCTTTCAGAACAGGCCTAAAATCCTTGATCAAATTTGCCAGAAATCGTGCCTCATGTGAATAGAAAATAGGCAATAAAGGCTGAATGAAAGTCGCAAGTGGATGCGATTATGCAGCAGCCTCTTTATATATGCCCAGTCGATGCCCAGTAAACGTTTGAGCAACAGGATAAACAGATATAGATTAGCGTCTGCCGGGTCTGGGTCAAACGTCAAGTGACTACAAAATAACAGGAAGCCCCCCTGACAACATTGCGGCTAATTTAATCTTAATAACCGTAACCTATGACCACAGCATTTTTCAAAAGCAATCCAGACGTCTCCTACCGCCCATGGCTACACAAGCATTATCAGTTTAAAAGAATCTGACAAAATGGTTTGACAGTTACAGGATTTCAATCGTCAATACATTTTATTGACTCACCCGGTATCATCAGTGAAATCAAATGAAACAAACGAGACAAATAAAATCAAGAAGTAGCAAACACTTGTTTGATTTGTTGTTGTTGTTGTCATCTTATCTTCATTTGAATGATTTCCTCAAACAAGGTCTCAAACTCTAAGTTGAAGCCTCAAATTAACAAAGCATTACAATTAATTTATGAAATCATTAGATTAAAAATATTGAATATTATAAATGTTGTTGCAGATGATTGCAGAATTCTTTCATTTAGGCTGTATTGGCAGTTGTTCATAAATTGAAAAATCCGAGCCTCGAGATGAATCTGAAGATTGAAATGACTTTTCGACCCACCATATTTTTTGTCGTCATCTGTTTCGTCAATGATGTAGCTACTGTTAGAATAATGCCTTTTCGAGATAGGTGCTCTTGATTTATAGCAAAGGCCTTTAACGTAGAAGTATTTGATTACATTCTGAAAGGAAATAACAACTGTTATTGATATATGTTTTGTGTTTAATTTCAGGTGATTTTGGAATCTACGTTATTAATAAACAAACTCCGAATCGTCAAATCTGGCTCTCTTCGCCAAAGAGGTGAGAATTTGCTATCTTTAAGATTTTTTATTGTCTTTGAAATAAAATGTTGCCAGCCCGCAGAGTTTTCAGTTTAAAATTGACATTATTGCAAATACTGGATGACTTAAAAACAGTGAACTTAGAGAATTTATAGTATGGTCTGCAGGGGTTAAAATGGTAGTGTTGATGGCTGAAAAACGGTAGACCATAAACTGTTAAATAGACATTCGCAACATCAAGGAGTTTGGATATCTGTAGTTGTGTTTGGAGTTCAAATAGTTGTAGCTAGAGAGTATCTGTGGATTAAGATTTGTATGAAATTTGTAGTAACCCTAGCTTACCTGTTTTATCCATGTAAGCCCTATAAAGTGGAGTAGGCATCCGAATGGAGTGTCTTACCCCAAGCTTACCTGTTTTATCCATGTAAGCCCTATAAAGTGAAGTAGGCATCCGAATGGAGTGTCTTACCCCAATCTTACCTGTTTTATCCCTGTAAGCCCTATAAAGTGGAGTAGGCATCCGAATGGAGTGATAGCAGTCCACATGTCTATTGCTAAATCTTGCAGACCAATTTTTTCAGACCAGCCAGTATTAATCAATTTTTCTGGTGAACTCAAAATATTCTTTGTTCGTAACTAATCGTTCTATTTCGTTCCACTTCTAAAAGGGGCCATTATCGAAACAAGGTTTTTCTTGATCATTTTGATGCTATCCCTGCCATCTCATCGTAGCGGTGTTTTTGTGTGTGTTTCCTTTATATCCTTTGAAAATCTTTAATAAGCAGGGGCTCGATTTGATCAGTACGAGGCGATAAAGAACACTTTCACCGTGGGTTAAGTATAGCCTGCTGACACTTCAATGCATGTAAATAGTTCCTATTTGTGAATTTTTTTTCCGAAACAAGAACAGCACTAGTGGATTACGATTCCTGTTTTTGAGGACTTTCGACGGTTTAACTCTGCCTGGATTCACAAAATCCTTATTGAAGTAAAGAAAAGAAAAATAATAGCGATATAGGCATGTCGTTTAGCTATCAAAAAACGTTTAAATCACTCCTTGCGGTCGCTTACTTCAATTTCAATTTCACGTATATTCTCGGCTAAAACTACTATACTATAAGTGATGCTACTACTTGGGGGTGTTTTTACTACAGAAAAAAGCTTTAACATATATATAAAATGATTAATTCAAATTGCAAGCATACTATGTCACTACAAATATTATGACATTCAACGGATAAATATACTTTATCTTATAAAGCAGATTTTTCGGTTCATTTTTTCTGGGTCACCCGGTATTATGTAAATTTAATCAATACGAGGCAACAAGGAACGCTTTTCACCTTGGCTTGAGTACAAGCTGCTGAAATTTCAATGCATGTAAACAATTCCTAGTTGCGAAAACTTTTTCCGAAACAAGAACACCATTATAGTACTCCCAAAAAGGAGATGAAAAAAAAACATGTTTAGGTGTAAAACTTGTACCGGGTGTCCCAAAAAAAGTACTCCTTTTTGAAAAATCACAAAAATTTGATTACCTGGCCGATTTACAAATTTCTTGTTTCGGCAAGTAGATCAAAGACCAAATTATTTTCCCAGGTATAGCTGATCTTGTAATTGGTTTTAAAATCAACGAATTTAGCTCTTTTAGGGATGCCTGGTTTTGAGGCATGCTGCAGAAAGCACTGATGATCACCAGATAAATTTCTTTTTGTACATTAAGATGCTAGTTTGGTCATAAATGTCAGAAAGAAACACAAAATATCATTGTAGACTTGAAGGATACAGAAAAATCTCAAAATATTGGCTCTTAGACAAGATTCAAGAGTATAGCTCAGAATATGGTTTTTCAACCTGTCATTTTATACCCTTCAAGTAATGAAAACAAATATTTTAACGTCTTTAAACATATTTGGGTCATTGAAAAAACAGATCAAAAAGAAAATTTTGTGATAGGTTTGATAATCAAGTTTTGGTGATTTTTTAAACGGGAGTACTTTTTTTGGGACACCCGGTATTTCTCATGAAATCGCTGACAAACAGCCATCAATTGAAATATCTCAAAGAACGGAGTTTGAAAATTGTCAGCCTATGAAAGGTAAAGATTACGCATATTTAGGACAACGTAATACATGCTGCAGAAGATCATCAAACTACCCCAATAGAGCAACAAATGATTGATAATGCAACGGGGTCAACAGAAGTAACCCCCAAGATTGAAAGGTTTCTAAAAAAGTTTCTAAATGCAAGATTTAGATGAAATTTACACTGCATCAAGTGCATCAAGGACAATACAAAAGACAGCTATTGAGTTAATATCCGTAAATTTTCAGCTGTTTTTACAGGGAAATGGGAGTTTAAAAAAAGATGCTTTCAAAAAACTCCCAACGTTTAGTCGCTTTAAGAACAACTAAAGCGGTACTCGAAGAGCTGACTGAATACGCCAAGTTGAAACACGACCCCCTGGAAAAACAGCATCTTAAGTTAATTAATTTATAATTTATTCAATGTTTACTTAAAATATGATGTAATTACTTCATTTGATAACGTAGCTGAAAGGTTGTATCATGTATAAAGAATTAAATCATATCATATATCATGGTCGCCACACCACCGTAAAAAAATTACTGGCCCTCGACAGTAATCCACTAACATAATTTGTGATTTGTTGTCTGATTTCTGTTCGAATAATTTTATTCCTAATTCTTTTTTAAAACAAAATAATTGTTGACTCGATTTCGTTTTATGAAAAGAAGTGACTGTAACTTTTTAGTAGGATACATACCGTGGGCAGCAAGAAGCACAATAGTGTGGTAAAAATGCGATGTTCCTAACGATTTTAGTTTCTTCAGTCTCATTCTGTTGCAGAATTTGGTAATGTTATGTTTTTTTTGTACGAGCAAATATAATTTGAGGCGAAAACTATGCAGTTAAAAGTTTGAGAAAATATTCAATCATAGTAGACACTCTTTTGGTGACCATCTTTTTGAAACTCTCATTTCTCTGTAAATATTTCTCATTTCATTTGTCATTTTTCATTTCTCAGTGTTGTGGGTGTTGAAGGTGTTGTGGTGCCGTGTTGTAATCCACTGACCTTGCAAACAGAACGTCAAGCGGACGGGGTTCAAACCCCACCAGCACCTCTTGAGCGTCATGACAAGGGGTCGCGGCCTCGATTAGCGCGTAGCTACTTCTGGGATCCCAGCGCTTGGCGCTAAAAACCGCAACTTCACCTTCACCTTCAGTGTTTGTCTTTTGTACTGTACTTGATGCAGTATAACTTTCTTCAAATCTTGTATTCAGAAAATTTCTCATAAATTGTTCAATCCTTTACTTTTTTTGCCCACCCTGTGTATTCCGGCACAGTAAAGTCAAAACTTCAGATAATAAATGTGACGCGCAAAAATTTCGAATTTATTTGAGCAAGATTCTTATTTTCAACTTTATTTAATTTTGTTGTATTTTCGTGACTCTTAGGCTGCAAAGTAATTCTGAATTTGCTGTTTTTATACAGGGCGACTAAAAAATGTCCTCCTGTTTGAAAATTATTGCAGCAAAACTACTTTTGCTATGATCATGAAAACTGATTTTTCTAATAGTATTGAAATAATAGGATTGAAGTAATTTTTGTATTTTTTTGGTAATTTTTAGAATGATAGTCTCTTAAATTTGCAAGTTTAAAAAATCAGTCTTGCAGAACAGCCGGAAAATGGCCTAAAACGCACAGTCAAATCTTTCAGATCTTTTGAAATCCATTTGGAATGCCGTAGCTAATACAATGACAAAATGAAACTGAAATTGAAATCTCATTTATTGCTCCAGGGTTAGGATTATTAAAAAAAGTAAGTCTGACAAGTTGCGTTTCCTTTTTTTCGAAATGCCTTTAACCACTCGTTTCAGGCCATTTTCCGGCTGTTCCGCAAGACTCATGTTTTGAATCGTTAGAATTTACCCAGAGACTATAACTTTGAAAATTACCAAACAAAATAAAAGACCGGGCGAGTCAGAAAAATGTATACACTGTTTGAAAAATTGTACAGGGAAAACTTTGAAACCAACTTATGAAATTTTAATTTAAACATCTTACTGAGGCTTCAACTTAAGTTTTGGGATTTTTCTCGTAATTTTAGGTGCATTATCTCCCTCTGAAATCAGGATTTAGCCAAAAGTCATATTTCTCAATTTGCCCAAATACAGCCAAAAATGGGCTGTTCTCTATCATATAAATTGTGACTTTTTGATTCTCAACATTAGCGAAAGAGCATAGTTACTTTTCAACAGTTTCCCTATGATTAGAAGGCCATGTATGAACTAAGAAAAACATTATTTTACAATTTGATTAAATTGAGCTATTCACGTACAGTTTTTGGCCAAAGCCCATATGGAAACAATTTTTCAGGAATTCTTCATTTGAGATTAAGATGATGCATTGTCAATTATGAATAATTTCTCAACATTAAGTTAAGCTATCACCAAGACAACCGAGTTGTAATTTTTCAAATCCGTTTCAAAGTCTTAGCAGTACGATTTTTCAAACAATGTANAATTTTTCTGGTGAACTCAAAATATTAATTGTTTGTAACTAATCGTTCTATTTCTTTCCACTTCTAAAAGGGGCCATTATCGAAACAAGGTTTTTCTTCATGATTTTGATGCTATCCCTGCCATCTCATCGTAGCGGTGTTTTTGTGTGTGTTTCCTTTATATCCTTTGAAAATCTTTAATAAGCAGGGGTTCGATTTGATCAGTACGAGGCGATAAAGAACACTTTCACCGTGGCTTAAGTATAGCCTGCTGACACTTCAATGCATGTAAATAGTTCCTGGTTGTGAATTTTTTTTCCGAGACAAGAACACCACTAGTGGATTACGATTCCTGTTTTTGAGGACTTTCGACGGTTTAACTCTGCCTGGATTCACAAAATCCTAATTGAAGTAAAGAAAAAAAAATAATAGCGATGTAGGCATGTCGTTTAGCTATCAAAATACGTTTAAATCACTCCTTGCGGTCGCTTACTTCAATTTCACGTATATTCTCGGCTAAAACTACTATACTATAAGTGATGCTACTACTTGGGGGTGTTTTTACTACAGAAAAAAGCTTTAACATATATATAAAATGATTAATTCAAATTGCAAGCATACTATGTCACTACAAATATTATGACATTCAACGGATAAATATACTTTATCTTATAAAGCAGATTTTTCGGTTCATCTTTTCTGGGTCACCCGGTATTATGTAAATTTAATCAATACGAGGCAACAAGGAACGCTTTTCACCTTGGCTTGAGTACAAGCTGCTGAAATTTCAATGCATGTAAACAATTCCTAGTTGCGAAAACTTTTTCCGAAACAAGAATACCGTTATAGTACTCCCAAAAAGTAGATGAAAAAGAAACATGTTTAGGTGTAAAACTTGTACCGGGTGTCCCAAAAAAGTACTCCTTATTGAAAAATCACAAAAATTTGATTACTTGGCCGATTTACAAATTTCTTGTTTCGGCAAGTAGATCAAAGACCAAATTATTTTCCCAGGTATAGCTGATCTTGTAATTGGTTTTAAAATCAACGAATTTAGCTCTTTTAACATCTTACTGAGGCTTCAACTTAAGTTTTGGGATTTTTCTCGTAATTTTAGGTGCATTATCTCCCTCTGAAATCAGGATTTAGCCAAAAGTCATATTTCTCAATTTGCCCAAATACAGCCAAAAATGGGCTGTTCTCTATCATATAAATTGTGACTTTTTGATTCTCAACATTAGCGAAAGAGCATAGTTACTTTTCAACAGTTCCCCGATGATTAGAAGGCAATGTATGAACTAAGAAAAACTTTATTTTACAATTTGATTAAATTGAGCTATTCACGTACAGTTTTTGGCCAAAGCCCATATGGAAACAATTTTTCAGGAATTCTTCATTTGAGATTAAGATGATGCATTGTCAATTATGAATAATTTCTCAACATTAAGTTAAGCTCTCACCAAGACAACCGAGTTGTAATTTTTCAAATCCGTTTCAAAGTCTTTGCAGTACGANGTTCTCTATCATATAAATTGTGACTTTTTGATTCTCAACATTAGCGAAAGAGCATAGTTACTTTTCAACAGTTCCCCGATGATTAGAAGGCAATGTATGAACTAAGAAAAACTTTATTTTACAATTTGATTAAATTGAGCTATTCACGTACAGTTTTTGGCCAAAGCCCATATGGAAACAATTTTTCAGGAATTCTTCATTTGAGATTAAGATGATGCATTGTCAATTATGAATAATTTCTCAACATTAAGTTAAGCTCTCACCAAGACAACCGAGTTGTAATTTTTCAAATCCGTTTCAAAGTCTTTGCAGTACGATTTTTCAAACAATGTATACATTTTTCTGACTCATCAGCTACTTTAGAATAATCTATTTTCATGATTAAAGCGCAAATGTATTTATTGCGATGATTTTTCAAACAGGGGGGTACTGTTCTGAGTCACCCTGTACTTTGATGTAAATTTTTTCAACATAGTGTTGAAACTGATTAAAATCGGAGTGCTAAAATTTAGCGAACGATGAACAAATTTCACTAAATTAATTTGTAGTATCGCGCAAGATGAACAATGAAACAGTTGCAAGCCGAATGCGCAGCGAGAGAGAGAGAGAGAGAGAGAGAGAGAGTGCTAAAACTCTGTGTTGAAGAATAATGAAGTCGTTGGTTTATCTTCCACCTATTTAATGCTTACAGTATTTGCAAGGATTATTCCATTAAAATGCTTCATTTTTGTATTTTATTTTCAGTGGACCAAAACGCTACGACTTCCTTGATGGACGATGGAAATATTCTCATACTGGCGAAGATATAAATGAACTGCTTACGAGCGAATTCTCAGAAATCCTTGGGACAGATGTAGACTTCACACAGCTAAAGTTTGTATTGGAAAGCTGATCAGATCAGATTTAAGGTAATAGGAATTTGTATTAGAATTTGTAAAATAGTTTCAATAATCTTTTTGTGTGATTTTTGTGTGATTGATTGTGATAAATCGATAGTATATGGCCGGCATTTGCTTAACAATCGATCAATCATCCAGTTAAAAAAGCAGTGTCAATCGATCAATCAGTCAATCAATAAATCAGTCGATCAGGAAATCAGGCAATCAGGCATAGTACTGGGTGTCCAAAGAAAAGATGGATTTGGTCGGGCCTAGCGATGAGAATTTATCTTGCATCAATCCGAAACCATTTTTAAAACGTTCCTTAAACATAATTACATTACTTGTTGATATTGGTGCTTTGACAGTTGAAATTTTCCTCCACATCCAAACGAGAGGTTTGACGTTTTGGCCTGAGCAACTTCTTGAAATATTGCGAATAAATCAACAATAGACTCGATAACATGTGAAACAAGAGGAGAAAATTAAAAACCCCACAACATACGAGTTCTATGAAGTTTCATAGCGTTAAGGGAGCTTCGTAGTAAACTTGATTCATTTTTACAGCAACATTTTATTACACTGATGAATAGATGCATCATTTGCTACGGAACCCCATTGGCAGCTTTCTCGTCTTGATTCAAATATTATCAAGTTTATAGTGGATTAATTTGCAGTGCTTCAGCTTCAAGAATTTGCTAGGCCAAGACGCCAAAGCTCTGGTTTGGAGGTGGAGGCAAATTTGAACTTTAAGATTAATATTTCAACTCTCAAAACACCAATGTCAACAAACAATGTATTGATTTCCAAGTTAAGTATTGAGGTATTAAGTATACCGATACCCTAACCCTGACCCTAACCCTAACCCTAACCCTGACCCTAAGATTTAAAGACGAGTTCCGATTGATGGAAGCTAAATTCTTATTGCTAGGCCGGACCAAACCTATCTTTGGACATTCCCGGTATTATAATTATGTAAGGTAGTTTCAAGAATTTTTGTGTAACAAGTTGGTATTGTATGGCCTTTGCTCGACTGTTTCTTTGGACGAAGTTGATATGAAGGCAGTCAGTCGATCTACCAGCAAATCAGTGAATCAGGCAATCAGTGAATCAAACAATCAGGCAATCAGTCATTGTAGTAGAATCGTCCAAGATAGTTTCAGCAATGCTTTTTGCGATCACTTGGTATTGTATATCCTTTTCTCGATTGTTCCATTAGCTAAATTTGACAACAGGCAGTTGATCAGTCAATCAATTCTCGTATCAAATTATGCAAGGTACTTTTTGTCCACCATAGCGTTAGTGAATCTAGGACCAATGGTATTTTCGAGGTGTTATGTTTAGGATATGTGATAATAAATGTTGGTGTTGTATGAAGTGTTATGAAATAGTTCATAGAAAATCGTAGTGAACTGGCTGATTTAGTGATTAGTGATTAGTGATTTAGCTGATTTTATGGTTTATTTAACTCTGCTAGCAGATGATTATTTTGATTATCATTTGCAACTTATCTAGCCACCGCACAACAACGATTCAAGGATAAAATTAACACATTCATATTGATTAAAAACATCCATAGCCCTAAATAGATTCCTAGTGCCAGCAAAGTGCTGTCTGTTACAGTTTTTAATGTTTTAAACAGCAGCATTTGTTTTCAATGTTTTGAAAGTAGGTGGTGCTCACATTATGATTATTGTTGCTTTTTAAACTGTTGACATCGTGAAACAACATCATTTGTATGTTGTAAAGCTTTTGACGCTGTTGTTTTACACCACACATGCTTATGTTCGACAATATGTGCTTCAAATTTGTTCTCATTTTAAACTGATTTCGTTTTTATTAAAACAGCCAATGCAACACAGAGTGATCATTGTTTTTCAAAACAAGGAGTATGCTTTTAAGAAAGAAGCGCTGTTCAGTGGGCGATCTTTTGAGCGTTATGTTTAGATTTGAGCGTTTAATGGCAGTTTTCATTGAAACTCCATTTCGTTAACTGCAGTGCACATGACATGACACAAAGTCAGAGGCTTTGGTCTTGATTCTACGAAGACCGCATGAAAAGAAGATTGTGTCATGAAAAGAAGGTTGTGTCAAACGTTTTGTTGAAGCAAAAACAAAATGGCTTCTGGGTTCGATAAACCTTTGTTCTCCCCTCCCTCACCGCATTGTTTTATTATTTCTATCAACAAGACTTTCCCTTGGAATTTTAACCTTGGCATGGCAGATTTCTTCTTTAATTGTGAGCATCCACACGCGATTTTTACTACTTTATACCGCAAATGATTTCTTACGCGCGGCAAACAACAGGGTCATGCCTCAACGTGTTTAGAAATTCACGTGCGGGATACCTTACGTAATAGTGACTGGCACCATTAATCGTTTTGGATAAGGAAATCGCTACTTTGGATGAGAGTATGATTATTGACATTGCGTGCGATCGGCAGTTGTATCTTGTTGTTAAGTAGGCGCCATGTTTATTGCTGAAGTAGATTCGCATTATTGATGCACATTGAAGATTGACTGGCTCTTCATACCCAGCTTCAAGTATTCCGCCTTTTTAATCGTTTGCCAGCCGCTCCTTTGAGCAACCGCCAGCCTGTCTGAAAGCAATATACACATCATCGATATTTCTACTGAGATTTCTACTTATATACCTTTTTGGGTTTTTTTATTGGTGTGATGTGTTTGAACATGTTTTATCGTACCATAGTTAATTATTCCTCATCGATACAGTAATGAATAAATCCGTCGACCAAAAAATCTTGTCTTCTTTTGGCGAAAATCCTTTCATTTTTCCGCAAAAAATCCATAAAGGTCCTTTTTTCTCATAAATTCTCTTGTTTAAAAATCTAAAATCTCTGAAATAGACTAGTTCTTATGACCTATCCTATTTATAGCATATTAATCTGTCCTGTTTCACGAAGTTAGATCGACAGTAGACTAGACATTTCATAAATAAAAGTGTACAAATGAGTAATCGAAGTTATTTCTTCCTTGGAATTTTGAAATCAACAATTTACAATATACGTCTGCTCTCCTCAAGCTCCTAATAAGGTCATACATCATTTTATATCCTTTCTCACGAACCGTCCCCCTGACAGTTGAAGCTAACCAAGATTCAATTCAATCATCTGTGTCTAATGAAATAGGCCTGAAGTATAAAACAGACAAGCAACATTTACACTTTGTATTGATTTTGTTCGATTACAATATACTGTATTATTGATCTCGATATGATAATATGTGTTTGGCTTCCAAAGCTGTTTCAACAACGAAACGGGGCTGAACAACGACTACCGTACATTAATTTAATTGCAACGTAGACCATGGGTGCATTGCTACATCATAGTCCAAACTCACGTGGAACTAGCTGGAAACTCTTCTGTCTGTCGTTGCGGAGGAGATCTGCCCTTATTCAGTGTTGGTGAAAATAGACTTAAAACATCAAATCTAACATTGAACAGGGCGAATAGTTTTTGCTTGTGTTTAGGTTTCAAGCCAATTTATGGAAATTATTCGTAGTTATTCGCAACTCGATAGGCACTTCAGTCATAGGCCTAGTCATTGCTTCCACAGCCGATCTACTCTCCGCACACTTGAACGTGGACGTATATGGTGTCTTGTCGCGAGTTTGAGTCCCGCCTAGGTCGTTTCAACTGTTCATTTTTCTTTTAGTTTTTCAAATGTTGCCCTACTATAAATCTTTAATTTCCAATGACCAATGAGAGGAATAGTCATTCCGTTACAACTTTTATTCTTGGACCTCTTTATTAGTGGTGTCCTCTTGCCGCGCGTCAATTAATAATGCACGCACGTAAGGCACGTAAGAGCGGGACCATCGGCGGGTGGCTATGATTGTGTGGTTTTAGCCGCAAAAGGGGAGATCGAAGAGGAAATCCGATCGATGAGATTTTCAAGTGTCTTCGTCCGGTTTATTTACATCCAGAAAGTTTGTTATCAAGTTTCAATTTACGTCATTCGAGAAATTCAATGGTTGAGTTGAAATTACAATATTGTTGATAAGATTGATATGTTTTTATTTTGTTATCGAACACCACAAAATCACACGAATGATTGAATGAACCAAGGAAGGAGGAATGAAGGGAATGAACGAGGACACAAATCACAGCCTGTCACTGCCTAGCCAGAGCAGAAAGCGTGTTTATGGAAAAATTAAGGTGCAGAGGGTCAGAAAGGGCATGTCGAGGGTGATGGGTGTCACGGAAACCTAGAGGGGGTGTGCCCTTTGTCATCATATCTCTTTGTGAAGTTGTTTCCCTGCTGGTCGATGGATACTGTATTTTCTTTAATTAACGCCCGGGGCGTTTATTCAAAACTTGGGATTTTTGATGCGGCATTTGTTGAAAGGTGGCTTATGTTACAAAATCTGTCGAAAAAACTTAAGGCATAACAGTTTCTCTTTTAATTGAAATATGATTTCAGACAAATATTTCCAGTATTTTCTCAGTGATCGATTGTTCGATTGATTGATTGATTAATTGATTAACAGATAGGATGGTTATTCATACTGAAGCAACGGACACCAATCACGAATATTCTGAAAATGAGCTTGCATCACTTGCCCAAGCGAGCCCAAACGCAGAGTGTGCTAGCAATTTGATTTGAATTTTATTGTAAGAAAATTAGAAAGTAGTTACACAGGGCTCAGTTTTAGGCCTGCTGTTAATAATTGATGACACTGGGATTCAACATGCTACATATGAAATATAATGGTTTCGATTTGACCCAAATTTTATGGTCGCAAATGGATAATTTGACGTCATCAGCTTTCCTTGAACTATCAAACCTCAGAATAATCACAAAACAACGACAAATTCGGTTGCAGTCTCGTTCTGGAGCCTTTTCCAGTTTAATCTGTCTGACACTCACCGCACTCGGTGCTTCATCATCATCATAAATTTATTTAAAGTAGGCTAAAAAAAGGAATAGCTAGATTGCAGCTAATTAAAGCCTACTATTTACAATTTACATAATTTACAATTTAAGAATAAAACTATTAAAGTGGCAACTGAATATATATTACAGGACAAGTACTAGTTCAAAATCTATCCTGTTAGAAACCCAACTTTCGGGATATATGCTTTGCAGAGCCTACAGTTGCATGTATCACCATTCCAACATCTAATTTGTTTTTTGAAAATAGGAAGGCTGTTTGATTGTTTTATTTCTTGCGGTAAAAACTGCCACAGTTTATTTCCAAGGTAAGTAATGGACTCAACTCCAAAGGACGTGGTTCGTACCTTCGGGAGTTGAGCGTCACTGCCATGCCTTAGCTTGTAGCTAATATTTCGCTGCATAAATATGTCCTTCATGAATGGTGGATTCAGATCGCATTTTGTTTTATAAATTTCAGTCATTAGCAGCTGTAGGTTTCTTACATGGATTGGCACCGAATTAGTCTGCTCCAAGAGAAAACCAAAATCATTCCCGTAGTCTTTGTATGCAATGCGTAATGCCCTTTCGTGAGTATGATTTATTCTACGATTCAAAGTTCTATCATAGAACATCCAAACAAGCGGACAGTAGCTAAAGTGAGATAAAACAAACGCTCGCATTAACTGCTGTAGTTTTTCAGTGTCCATGTAGCGTGAAATTCGGGCGAGAGCATGGAGTTTTTGGCCAGCCTTTTTACAGAGAGCCTTGACATGTTGTTTGAAAGAAAGTGATTGATCAAAAGTTATGCCGAGAAGATTTTCCTCTGTACTCTCTTTCACACAGGCCTCGCCTATTTTGATTGTTGTTTCATTATTTCCTTTCGCACCAAAAATCATTAAGTGGCATTTGTCTTCATTTAGTTTCATAACATTGTTTGGAAACCATTCAGTTAGTTTAAGGGCATCACTCTCTAAATGCATGGTGACATTTTCGATGTTAGGACCACACGCATAAATAGTTGTGTCGTCCGCATAATTACAGATTTCGGTCTCCTCCAGGAACATAAAAAGGTCATTCAGGTATATATTAAACAAAAGGGGTCCTAAGACTGAGCCTTGTGGTACTCCTAGGACGGTTTCTGTCCATGTGCTGAATGAACCATTTACCTTTACCCTCTGCTTCCTGTCGGTGAGATAGCTATGGATGAACAGCAAAGCAGATCTACTGAAGCCATATGCATTCAATTTTGCAATTAATAGTTCATGATTTAGACAATCGAAGGCCTTCGAAAGGTCCGTCAAAACAGCCCCTGCGACGCCCCCGTTGTCCATTGTCTTCTTGCAGGCTTCCACCAGACGTAGAAGTGCATGCTGTGTACCATAGCCCTCTCGAAACCCACAAAGGAGTGAGGACAGGAAACTTTGGACAAAAGGTAGCATTTGATCTTGCATCAATCGTTCGTAAATTTTTGATACCGATGGCAAAACTGTAATGGGTCGGTAGTTCTTTTTTGTAAAGGCATCCTCCTTTTTGAAGAGCGAACTGATATCTCCAGCTTTCAATTCTTTGGGAAAAGTACCCTTGGATAAACCAGAGTTGAACAAATTTTGGATGGCAACAGAAAATACGTCAGAATTTTCCTTTAGAATTTTTGCAGGTATACAATCAACTGGAGAGGCTTTTCTCGGATTAAGCTGCTTGATTTTAATAGCAACCTCTTCGGTGGTGACCTTTTTGAATTCAAATTTATTTGAAAACGTCATATTATCTTTAATTTTGCAAATACTTGGATGGGCTTCGTATTTCTTAATAGATTTATCAATTGGATCTAGTATATCATTTGTTGGCAGCAGGAGTGAAACATTTGCAGAGATCCCTAAACTATCTGTGATATTTGCGAAATAATGGTTGAAAATCTCTGCAATTTGAGAGTCCTGGCTTACCATTTTTCCGTCTTCAATCAAAGAGATGGAGGAATTTACTTGCACTTTGTCTGAAAATAGTGGCTTTACAGTCCTCCAGAACTTATGATTATCGGTAAGCTTACCAAGGTCGATGTTCCTATAGTAGTCAAATTTGGCCCTGCGTAGTAATTTCACGCATTTGTTTCTCTGCTTTTTGAAAGCCTTGAGGTTTTCCTCAGTGCTATCGTTGTTATACTTATTACGCAGCCTAGTTCTATGCATGTTTTCTTTACGCAGGGCTTTAGTCATAAAAGGCCCATCGTTTGCGCGAATATATTTTTTCTTAACGGGTGCATGTTCATTCAGCACGTCCATGACCACAGCTTTAAAAGCACCATAGTCCTCATTCTCACCTAATTCAGATGAGAGCATATAAAAGAGATGAGCTCTAAAGTCTACGGTGCTAAATTTGCTGTAGTCCCTATAGGTGATTATCTTAGGCCCCCTTTGGACATACCCACCTTTTAAAACGGTGACAATCATGGCATGGTAGTCCGACAGTCCCGTTTCTATAGTAACTGTACCCTGAAAACTCGATTTTGTGTTTGTTAAAATCAAGTCAATACAACGAGGACTGTCAGACTTAAAACAAGTTGGGCTCCTAACAAAATTAGTTAAATCGTAACTGTCGACGAAATCACTGATGACAAAGAGCTACCAATAAAACTGCCCAATACAACTGCCCAATACAACTGCCCAATACAACTGCCCAATACATCTGCAGATAAGTCTATGCAATGTTCTAGCTTGTAACTACCACTGGTAACTATGATTACACAAAGCAGCAACAACAACAGCAAAAGTGACGTAAACAACAGAGGTTTCGAAAGCATTGCCTTGAAAGCAGCACATGTGTGGGCAAGAGGCATTGAAATATGTTTATCTCCTTATGGTTAGGCCGTTTGGTTAGGCACTTTCTAAGATTCTTCTCATTTATTGCAGAAGTGCAGAATATTTTCGATGCTTACACGTGAGATCTTACGCAACCACCTATCAGAAAAGATAAAACTGTTGAAAATAGAATTGTGGATGTATGGGAAACAGACCTAAGGCAAAGCTTTTCACCGATTGTTATTGTTATGTGTAGCATATTCATGATCTAAAAAATTGTTCTACGCACAGAGGCATCAGTACCATTATGGTCAAAATGTAACCTGTACTCGTTTCTATTTGATATGGGAGCATGCTCGTAAGATGAAGAACTTAACTTTCAATGAGCTAGTAGTAGGTTTTCATAAAATTAATTATGGACAGGAAATTGTGAATTAGGGCTCAAGACGTACTACTTTGCACTCCAACAACACCAATGATGAACTGCTTGCTTTGTTTTTGTATCAGAGACTATAGCCTCGTATTAGAAACTTAGGGGCTAGAATTAGCATCTCAGAATCTTTCCAGTTGGCAGTCGTGAAATTGAAAGGATAAGCAGTTCAAACACCCCACACTCTGAAAGAAGCTTAATGCTTCCAAGTATGATATAACCTCCCTCTCACGCAGTCTCTCACCGGTTTCGTCTGAGAACATGTTCTCACATGGTCAGGGATTGCGTGATGAACGATCTTTCATTATCTCAAAGGTCGAGAAAGAGGGACAGGTGGCGAATTGTAATATGATTTTCAATAGTTTAATAACAAGCAAAACCATATCGATAATTACGAGGACAAGATTTAAGGTAGATGTGATAAAGAATAAACAGCGCCTATAGACCATGTGAAGATTAGACTGTGAGCTTTTCCTTCTTATTTGAAAGGTCGAATTGTCCTTAGCTTTACCTGTTACTGCTGTTTCGTTACTTCTAAATGTGAAATATTACCCTTAGATTCATGTAAATTGGTTATTTGGAGAAAAAATTGGCAATGAAGCTCCTTACTCTATCATGATTTGTACCCAGCTCTCTTGGCTTGAATCTTTATAGTAATTCTAATTAGTTTATTAGATATTGAAAGCAAAACATAAATTTTTGTAAAGAAACAACTATTTATGAGCCAAAAAATCTCTTCCTGGAGTGATCCAATGTGAAATATTGTGCTAGAGCACGTTTTATTGATCGTTGATGTAATTTAATCCTATGAATTTGTCATGAAAGAGTCCTCATATCCAACTGTTCCTTGTATATTCTGTAGTGCTACTGCTCTCCTCGGATCTAGCCTGACACACAAGGCTACTCGGATCTTGAATTTTCTAAAAGAACGGAGATATGAGGTTTATCTTCATTTATTTTATGGCAGTCTTTCATAACACATCTTTTTCATACGTACAAGTAGTGTAAATTTCACACTGTCGACTGAAGCTTGAATCGTAATGGAATCATGAATGGAATTGGTCGGAATTGGTCGAATCTTGCAAGCTAATTGCCGCCACAAGTTGTGTGGCGAGGGCCTTATTAGGGTCAATGTTTTCAGAGTAATATTAAGAGTCTCTGCTAAGTTTTCGCTCAGTTTTCGTCATTAAGTGCGGAATGGGATCTTTGCTGCGTGTGGTAGCTAAGAATGGCATAGGCAGGGTCATTTTGTCACTGTTTTATTTTGAGTCCGCAGGGATACAAGGGGCTTAGGTAATCAGTAAGTCGTTCTCAAGGTTGTCATGACTAAAACCTCGTTTTGAAAAGCAGCTGGAATAAGGTTCTGTGATAAGGTCCCTTCGAGGTAATCTTTAAATCTCTGTTTCAGCCTCCATTTATCGGTGATTAATGTGATTGTCTTAATGTGATTTGTGATTCAATGGTTTACATCCAACCAAAGAAACCGCGGATGGTGAATAATAGGCAAAAGTTTACATTTAATTTATGAACAGTTTCTTCAAATAGATACAGTATTGTTTGAGCTCAGTTATGGTCTTTATGGGGGGGGGGGGGGGGGGCCTTTATGAGTCCAAATCATTCATAAACTGATTCAAAGGTCGTTGTGTTTGTGGGAATGGTTTTGTCTGTCTCTTTGTTTTATACCAGTTTACAGATTCTTCTTTTATCAGCGTACTGTTTGTTGTACTCTTGACAATGCTTTTCGTTGTTTCGTGCTTCTTTGTGTCTGTTCTTTACTGTCTCTTTTAACAATGTTGGAAGCTTTCCATTAACAACACGGTTGAANTTTAAATTTCAGTACCCGGTTTTTCTAAGAAACGACATTCATTTTTTATAAGAAATTTGGCTCTGAACTTTGTACTACGTTTTCTTAACTTCAGGCACGACTCTGATAGTAAAAGTTTCTTGTACAGTTTCTTAATTTTCGTAAAGTTGAATTTCGTTTAATTCATCGAGGACTGCCTTTATGAGTCCAAATCATTCATAAACTGATTCAAAGGTCGTTGTGTTTGTGGGAATGGTTTTGTCTGTCTTTTTGTTTTATACCAGTTTACAGATTCTTCGACGTAGATATGAGGGCCAGTCTGCTTTAAGCATGAAACTCTTTTTTAGGATTCTGTAGTAAAAATATGTTATCACCCGGTTTAAATTTCAGTACCCGGTTTTTCTAAGAAACGACATTCATTTTTTATAAGAAATTTGGCTCTGAACTTTGTACTACGTTTTCTTAACTTCAGGCACGACTCTGATAGTAAAAGTTTCTTGTACAGTTTCTTAATTTTCGTAAAGTTGAATTTCGTTTAATTCATCGAGGACTGCCTTTATGAGTCCAAATCATTCATAAACTGATTCAAAGGTCGTTGTGTTTGTGGGAATGGTTTTGTCTGTCTTTTTGTTTTATACCAGTTTACAGATTCTTCGACGTAGATATGAGGGCCAGTCTGCTTTAAGCATGAAACTCTTTTTTAGGATTCTGTAGTAAAAATATGTTATCACCCGGTTTAAATTTCAGTACCCGGTTTTTCTAAGAAACGACATTCATTTTTTATAAGAAATTTGGCTCTGAACTTTGTACTACGTTTTCTCAACTTCAGGCACGACTCTGATAGTAAAAGTTTCTTGTACAGTTTCTTAATTTTCGTAAAGTTGAATTTCGTTTAATTCATCGAGGACTGCTTTTTGAGCTCAGAGAATTACAAGAAAGAACCAATTGATAAAACAAAATTATACACTTTAGTATTATTTGGGTTTGTGATGTACTTTTTCTTTAAAACATTTCGCAACTCATAACCAAAAATTGGAAAGTTTCTTAGCCTCTCTGATCGCTCGAAGTAGATTTGCTGAATTTTCTGGAAGAAGCTACTACAGTGTCTTATAGACATTTTCTTAGAAAAAATGAATGTCGCTTATGAGAAACCAAGAAACTTTAATACTAAGTTTGGAAAGAGCTAAGAAACTTTTAAAAGCTTAATTCGAAGATATGATGAGCATAGGGCATTTGAAATATGACAAAAGGCCCTGGGGACGAGGTTGACCAATTTCATGCAACGTTATACTTATTAAGCTGGTCCAAATGTTGATTTTCGTGTGCCCGAACCATATAAATGATGTTTAGTCGTTGTAGATCCTCTTGTTAGACTTATCTAAAAAGATTTGTTTAAAATATGTAAAAAATAGAGAAAAAAAAGGTGCCAATGGAACATTTTGAATGATCATACCTTTTTTTGGTCATGAATTTATACAAACGCTTTGGCAAAAAAGTGCAGGGAAAGTGGCTTTTAATTATAGAATTTATTTGGTTTCCGCACTTTTCCGCACTTTTTTTGTATTTAGCGTTGAATTTGACAATTTAATTTTTAAGCCCGTCCAATTCTCAAAAACCTCCATTATGGAATTGCTTTAAAAAGTATCAAAAATAAAGAAATTAAGTAACATATTAAAATCACTTCAAAGTACATAACTAGTGGTTTGAAATGAGACAAAAATGAATAATTTCTGGCTCTTCTGAGCTGGGAAATGAGAAATTGAAAATGCCCTCCAAACAGTGCTATTCCGGAAACAGTAATGTAAACAAACAACAAAATTAGGCCAAACTTCAAAAATCAATATGCCCACAGTCTCTTGACCGATTAGAAAAATTATTGCTTTACAATGAACCCCCAGGGTGTGCTTAACAAAGAGGGCGTAAAATAAATTTGGTATTCAAAGCTTCATTTTTTGCCATTTATTCCCTTATTTTGTAATTCTGGATCACTGTGGGGGGGGGGGGGCGAAAAACGCCCCTCCCCGGTTGAAATAGGTTTAACAAAAACATGTAGCAATGTGTCCGAGGCGTTGGGGAAAACTTTCCAAAAGTGGAGTCGGGAATTTTGGTAGGTAACCCCAAGTGGGTCCCAGGCAGGGGCGGATCCAGCGTTAGAGTTTGGGAAGGGCCACTTGAAGAAAAATTGGGGACCAATCAATATGCCCACTGGAAATTTTTTCGCGACCACGCCCTTTAAACCCTCGGAAAACATGGGCAACGCCCTTGCTGCTTTATTTTATATCATTTTGCTCATCATTTAATACTTACTTTTCCTGAAATACAAACTTGCATTTTTTGTGCAAATCTAAAGGGCAATCAATTAGGAAAATGAGGACCATAAAATAATTATCACAAGCATCAGCTAGAGAACGTTTATGGCTGAAGAAAGCTCCACCAACTTAGAAGTAAACATTTGCCACAAAAACGAGTTATACAGAGTGTTCCACGTTTGATCAAAAATTGAACAACAACGATAAAATGAATTTGCTCCTTTTTTTTTATAACAATAAGATTTAAAATACAAATAACAATACAATACAAAATCAATCTAAACTGTTGGGGTGAGAGGTAAAAACCTAAGTTATCGAGTTGCCTCTCGCACCGCAACACTAATTTTCGTACAAATTTTCACGCAAAAAGAAATAAACTATACACACAAAAAATAATTAATTCAGGACAAATAGATAGGGTATATACTCCAACGACCCGACGACCCGACGACCCGCCTAACGCCAAACATCAGGGGCAGACTGCCAGACCGCCGGAGCACATCCCCCGTCTAAAGGTAAAAGAATTTATTTTGGAGAATGAGCTTCCTCATCTAAACCGATTTGTATTTTTGATGAACCTGACGGTACATTCCAAAATCATTTTATTGGCTATTGGGTTGTAGGTTTTGCTACCAAAAAGTACTAAATCACACAAATGATCATCAGGTAATTGAGTTACTTGCTCCTTGGTGACAGAAGCCTGTCTCTAAGACCTACGAGCTTTTAAAGACCAAGTGTGTGCGACAGCTGAAACCAGATTCTCCTGAATGATTTGATGTGCAAAAAGCTCCACAGATGGAGGTAAAAGAAGGTTATCCAATGTCTTACCAGAGCGAACCAAATAGGACTTCGAAAGTAAGTTTCTTGTAACAATTGTCAATATTCGCTGAAAATGCAAGTATCCAAAAACATCGAATCAAAACTTAACTGACGGGAGACTGAGTCATTTTTAAACTTTGCTCAACAGAATTCCTCAAAGCATTGATTTTACTAAACGTTTCCCTATCAACAATCTTTCCAGATCCCATTTGGTTTGCGCTGAAATAAACTAGAAACGAAACAAATAATTGCCCCATACTATACTTTCACTATCAATGTTATCGAGAAGCCTCTAGCTACAGCTTTCGCAAAAACTTGAACTTAAAAAACTCATAACTCCGTGAATATTTAGCGGATTTGCAAGATTGTAGTGTCTAAAATTAATTTCAGGTTCTTAGGGAAAGTTTTGAGGCCCGTTCATTATTATTTTTTCAATATTTAATCAAAATGTAGAGCAATTTTTGGAATACCTTGTATCCAAAGGCATTTAAAAATTATATACTATTTCTAACATTAAGTTACCTGGTTCCCAAACTGGAGTCACCCATCAATTCATTAAAGCTCTCATAACTCAGTACTTACTTTTTACAAGTGTCACTTGTATTCTAAACTGTGTTCTTTTTGGTTGAAATACTTTGGCCGACACTTTATAACTGTCACAACAGAAGACACACGCTTTTACCATTACTAATAGAGCGAAATCTGTTATAAATTATCTTCAAGAGGCAAGAGCTAAGTTCGCTATCGCTCTGATACTCTGATAAAGTGAATGAAGTACGTGATTTTCGATCTCGATCTCTACGCATTGAGATTTTCGTTCCGTTTCGCATCTCTTTCAGACTTTTTGGTCAATTTTACATTAGTTTGTAAGCTTTTTATACTTGTAGTTGTGTCATGGTTACGTTTGATCCGTTTATTCATAAAAAAGGCACAGGGAATTGAAGAGAACTCTTAGCCTTTGGGGGGGCCATGGCCCCCCCGCCCCCCTCTGGATCCGCGCNGATCTCGATCTCTACGCATTGAGATTTTCGTTCCGTTTCGCATCTCTTTCAGACTTTTTGGTCAATTTTACATTAGTTTGTAAGCTTTTTATACTTGTAGTTGTGTCATGGTTACGTTTGATCCGTTTATTCATAAAAAAGGCATAGGGATTTGAAGAGAACTCTTAGCCTTTGGGGGGGCCATGGCCCCCCCGCCCCCCTCTGGATCCGCGCCTGGTCCCAGGTTAGACTCACTGCAATCTTCGTAGTTTCGCTCCTTATGGACTGATAATGAAGCGAAGTGCCTTCATCCAATACAAAGAACGAAGCGAAACTGGGACTGAGGTAGTCAGTCTAGTCCCAGGTCCCAAGAGCAGAGATTAAATTTGCGTACAATAAATGATATTTGGAGAAACTATGGCTAATATTTTGGGGCCAGAGAAATAGAGATTCTTGACATAAATAGCAGACTGAGACATAAGCATCCGTTTTTGAACAAGCTACATTGTAATATGATTCATCATAAAATCTCCAGTACGAAACAAAAAAGGAAAGTTGTCCATGAAATGTGGTGATTTTGGTTAGATGTGGAAGGTCACGATATTCAGCGACCCCGCGCGGTTTGCGTGCGACTTCAAACGTGGTATGAAGACAGGTTGCTGATGAAACTTGTATAGAAACTCATCAAATTCATATTTGCTTTTTTGTTTTCATCAGTTTCATGTTTACGTTTGATGTAAAATAATGAGTTCGATAGTCAACATTTTTTCCGCGCGGTTTTTCGTCGCAACAAGACAGTCGGTAGCAAGACTGCATATGCACCTGGCTAGCGTACGTTACAGTTATGCAAGAAGAAGCCCACTTTTCCTGGGAGAGAAATATTTGTGAAGGCCAGAGCTAACAGGTGAAAGAAAGAAAGCATTATTGCTCAGTTTGATTTGAACTCAGGTCTTTGAAATTATTCATGGTACTTCAGGTAAGAATAAAGAACAATACCAGTGCTAGCACGTGCTATACACACTTACGTAATTTGCACTTGATCGCATTGCAATTCATTAACAAAGCAGGTGTCAAAATGTCATTACACTTAAACAAGTTTGAATTTCTTCTGTCTTTGCTTTTATAGAATACGTTTTGTTTGGGAATAATTGCAATCCTATATACTGGGAATTGGAATTTTAGATCGATCCTTGCCGCCACGTGCTTGCGAAAATCTGGCGGGAAAACTCTTTTATGTCATGTAAGCCACAACAGGGTCATTTGTGGTACTTTGTCATTTGGTTGCAAAATTGGTGGACACTTGGGTTGACCACGGCCAGGCCAAGCCACGGTTTGTTAATGTTTGAATGGAGTTTTATTTCATTGTCTTTTAGATTTTGAGGGTGGAGGGAAGGGTATGTGTTCCAACTCCATTTAACTTCACTTTAGAATTTCACTCGAATTAGAAAGTGTTCTCAACATATTCATGAGAATCTCAACATATACATATTCAACATATTCAACAGAACATGTTCTCAACAACTGTCGATCAAGCCCAAAAAAGAAGCCAGAAAGTGATAGTTAGTACCATAACACCTAGGTACGACAACAACAACCTCAACATCAAAGCACAATTGATAAATGCTACTCTTCAAGAAAAGTTGGCAAAGAAACAAGGGGTATCAATTAATGACAACGCCAATTTAAATGTGAGACCAAATCAGACAAGAAAATTTTTCTCAGAGGACAAACTCCACCTGAGTGAACAGGGCAACAAGATATTTGCACAAAATGTTAAGCTGGNATCCTATATACTGGGAATTGGAATTTTAGATCGATCCTTGCCGCCACGTGCTTGCGAAAATCTGGCGGGAAAACTCTTTTATGTCATGTAAGCCACAACAGGGTCATTTGTGGTACTTTGTCATTTGGTTGCAAAATTGGTGGACACTTGGGTTGACCACGGCCAGGCCAAGCCACGGTTTGTTAATGTTTGAATGGAGTTTTATTTCATTGTCTTTTAGATTTTGAGGGTGGAGGGAAGGGTATGTGTTCCAACTCCATTTAACTTCACTTTAGAATTTCACTCGAATTAGAAAGTGTTCTCAACATAACTGTTTGCAGCATGGCGGCAAGAAAAAATGCGATATGGTTGCTGCTAGAATGCTAAGGCATGGTGATTCCATTGGTTCTAGAAATAGAATGTTTGTGGTTTTGCCTTGGCTAGTCTTAGGTCCCGTGTGTAGGTGTGCAGTGATGTACATTTTTTGGAGGAAAAGCACTGATCGTACGATGGTTCGATATTCAATCAACAACTTTTGTCTGTGTGTATGACTATGAAGGGGAATTCCCCCGATTTCCTTGTTTAGGAACTGTCCATCATCCGTTTTCAAAATCCAGATTGAAAGAGAAAGCGGAAAATCTGCCACTATATTTATTGAGACTAAACGCAGATTTCTACCTACTTTATTGGGGATATTTTCGTATTTTCAGCTTGAAGTTCTTTCGTGGAAAATCGTGTTTGAAAACAAAGTGATTCCAGCTTACCACTATTTCCGCGTGGATTGTTGTGACACACCCCTTTTTCTGTGAGATAGACACGCCCCCCCATACAGTCCTATACAGCATGAGATTAGCGAGTCATATCGTTGGGTTAATGATATTTTTTGATTGCTGATGTCTCATTGCCAGCACTTGTCTTCCATCTAAACAGCCCTTAAATCATCAGAGATATAGTTTAATTGCGAAAAATCAGATTCAGTTTTCCTTTTTTTTGTTTTGTTTCCAAGTAGCCATAGAGAAATTGTAAGACGGTGGTTGATTGTCAGCAGCGCTTTGTGTTTGTCTATTATTTTTGTCTGACTTCAAACGGGGCAGCTGTTGCTTCTAGTTTCTTGGAATGAAGAAAGGCAAAAGGCCGCCTGCACGCTACAGCAATCTCTTTCTTCTGACTCACACCTATTCCTCGGGATGACAACAATAGAAAGAAACAGAGGAAGGAGAAATTAGATTTTGATCAATCACGTGCTCCTCCTGTGCTAACTGCCCTTTTACATGTGGCAACAAGTTTGCACAGTGTGAAGGGATGGGGAATATAGCAACTTTTTTAACGATTTTACGTTGAGAAATTCTTGATTTTGAAATGAGCAAGATTTCAGTTTCCCTGCTTCATTTGGTCTGATCTAGAAATAATATAAAATGAAGTATATCGTTTCACTTAAAATGCTTAACCAATCCAAATGCAGAGTCATTTGCAGTTCTGCGCATGACGATGATTCTCTACCTTGGTTTTACAGGGGGCTAAAGGGAAGAAAGATGATGGTTTTCATTTCAAATTTCGCTGACATTGTCACCGAGATATTATATTAGATAGACAAGGGAACTGATGGTAAAGAAAACATTCGAAATTCCTTTTAAACCTTTTACTTTACGTGATTTTCATCTTTTGGCAATTTGCCATAGCACCCCAAGTGACTTCGAATTTTTACTGCGTCACAGATTTCTTTATGATCAGAATTGATATTCTCCTAAAAATTCTCAAGATATCCCCAGACCATTGACGCGATCTCCCCCACGTGTTTTGGACAATCTGAACAATAGAGCAAAAAGGGATGACCACTGAGGTCCTTCCCGTTATGGTAGGAGGATTCCCTTGGCAGCTAATTTTTGGTGACGCAATGTGTAGTGTTGAGTACCCGCCCACATTCTCTCCTCCTGATCACAAAGCAAAGTAGGAGAGGGCTTTGAAGAAAGACAACGTCCCTTGTCCCTCAGCCGGTCAATCGATCGATCGAAATTTTCTATTTCTATTGTTCGTGCAGACAAAAGTTTGAGTACAATAGCCACATCTGCCGGCAAACGCACGGCACGCATGCTTGTTGCCTATTTCATTTTGAGTCGCAGTGTTGCCATGTAGCCCTAGAAAGAAGAGGTTTATTTTTATGAAGGAAAGAAAGACTTTTAAAAACGTCAACATTAGGACAGTTCGAAGTTGAAGACAAGTTGGAAGGACTTCAAGAAATTTGGGACCAGTTAGGCCACATTTGAAGTTACATTTTGATGCCTCGAGCACGCTGAAATCAAACTTGCACTGATTCATTTGAAGACGGATAACATCTTGAAGAAAAAGAAATTACACAACTAAATAGCCAAACATCAATCCACCGAGGACGCTTTTTCTGAAAACGGCAAAGTTCGTGTGTTTTCCTGCCATTATCTTGATAAGATCGCAGGTGAATAAATTTTTTAACTGATTTGCGTTAATTCGAAACCGGCTTGTTGTTTGACGTGTGTTGGTTCGGGCCTAGCATCCTTGCAACTTGCAATGTTAGACAACGAAATGTCGTTTGAGTTATTCAAAGCAAGCGAAGAAATGGATGTGGATGCTGCTGCCCAATGTTTGATCGCCATGTCTAAGTCTGGAAGTACAGTCAACTCAGAATCGTACGATAAAGAGAAGGGCCTTTGCCATAGCCATGCATCTTCGTTACTTGTCGTTGCCGATATCCTCGCAAATTTGAAAGAAGGTCGAGAGAAGGTCCCCAAATCACCAAAGAATGGGGAAAGTCCATGGCTAACCCCTCCTCGAAGCCGTACTGCTTCACCCACAGAAATGGTGGACAGCGAAGAAACGCCGGAAAATTTTTTCAGTCGCGATGTTTTGGATGGCGATAACAATGGGCGCTCGCGGGTGAGGAACTCATCACATCCGAAAGGACAATCCAAGCAAAACAATAGTAGCAGAAAACGCACCGTTGCCCTGAAACAAAGCGATCTTGAAAACACCGAAGATCAAGCCCTCTCTTGGAAGAAAAAGATTCATGTTTGTTCGTACGAAGGTTGCAAGAAAGTTTACGGTAAAAGTTCCCATCTAAAGGCTCATTTACGCACGCATACCGGCGAACGCCCGTTCCATTGCAACTGGAATGACTGTGGGAAAAAATTTGCGCGATCTGATGAACTCGCGCGTCATTACCGCACTCACACAGGCGAAAAAAGATATGTTTGCCCAGTTTGTGAAAAGCGTTTCATGAGAAGCGATCATTTGACAAAGCATGCAAGAAGACATCCTAACTACGACCCAGTCACGCGTGGTGTTAGAGTTCAAAGTGATTGACCGTAATCAAATTGGCCGCACTCACGCGAGATGGTAACAAACAGAAGTTACGTTCATTTGTTTTATTCAAAGAATAAAGATTGGCTATATACTCCTTTTAATAAAGAAGGTTTACTCGTGTTTTACAACTATATCTAACGTTTTGGTGAGTTCTTATATCTTGTTTACTATTTTATTTTGATGGTAAACAGTCACGCCCATCTGCCTTCATCACAGCGGGCCCAGCCCCCTTTTTTGGCTGCCAAACCCCTTTAGTGAATTGTTCGAAATCCGGTGCAAAGGTATCTTCCATCAGTGTCAAATTTGATATAATATTGTCTTTGTGTTACAATGATAAAACCTGCGTGTTTGAGAAAGGAAGAAAAAAATGGGTATTTACATGAGCGACCGTTTGTTGGCAGTCGCTTGCGAAGGCAGGTGGATATTGCTTCCCCATTATTATGTACGAAACAAAAGAGTTTACTGATTCTTGCGCGTTACATCACAAATTTCGTTGCAATTCATGCTGAGAAAATATGTCATAAAGGCCTGCCCCCCAGCGGCTTGAAAACTGAAGTTTTTTTGCATGCAACCAGAATAAATTTTTATTAAAGGAGGCGTGGTCTCCCTTTTCATTTCTCGTGCGATTTTTTACACCGCGCGGGAAAGCTACGTCCTAGCTGTGTGCGATGAAAAGGCTCGAGGGCCTATTGAAAATGAATGGTCAAACTAGTATCTGTTTTCTGGTAGCCTCCAGTCGGCTTTAATTATTCCTCCTGGCAAAATTAATGTCTAGGTTTTCGTGGAAAGATACGTGACGCACGATAGGTTAAATTTTAGCAATCCTTGTCTGGTTGGTAAACATAAAGGAGGCGGGCCTAACACGACAACAAACAAGTCCCATGTGAGAAAATAGCAAGTCACGAAAATGTTACAATCAATGTGTGTTGTAGTTGTCCATTTTAGGCCTGTCCAATTTGTTTGGAAACTATTTTGGTGTCATCGTGTAGGGCTTCAAATTCTTTTTCATGCAAGCTCCTTCACAATTAACATATGATAGGTTGTTGTTTACTTTGATTGGTGTCAAATGACCAATTTTTTGAAAGCCCAAACTAAAAATTTACAACGACTTGCATAATCTATTGTTCATAATCCATGCAAAATAGTAATAGTTTACCCATCAAAAACAATCAAATTTAAAAATAAGGCTGATCCTTTTCTTTTCAAGTGTTGGAGGAAGCCATTTCCAATTGATTTATTTTCTAAGTTCAGTTAGTGGGGTTCCTTAGCAGGAGGGTTCTAAAGGGGGTAAAATGGGATCTGGGATGACATTTTGAGAATGGGATTGTTGTGATAGACTGGAAATTGATCAATTGGGACTGGGAATTTGAATAGCAAAAAACTAAGAAATGTGATTTGATAACTGACTGTATGTCTACAAAAATGCGACTGGGCTTTGCTGCAAAATATAGCTTGGAAAATGGGATTTAGGACCCCCCCTCGGGACCCTCCATTTCAGTCACCCTGAGAGCCCGTATCCAAAATTGAAGAAGGCCCTGTTCCCTTTTTTCACAAAATTCAAAGGGGGAAAGTCCCTTAAAAATAAGAAATTTAAACAAGATGCAAAGATTTTGTGTAGGATTGCAATTGACTTCTTGTATAGTGATATAGTTAGCATTGTATAAACTCGTGTAAATTTAACCCCTGACAAATTTGATGGTTAAATGCTGAAAACAGAGATGTGTGTTGAATGCGTCATCAATTTTAAATTCGGGTTTATATTTATCAAAGGTATGAATAACAACAGTAAAGTTGTAATTGATTTATTATGTATGCTGTATTGTTAATAACGGTGTTTTGCGTGATAGTGAGTTAGTTAGTTAGTGTGTGACTGGACAGTTTTAATGCCCAGGTTGGCTGTAGCCTGTGCTGAAATCAGGGCGAGGAATGGACACTTGGATGGTTGGGGGTAGCATGATGGTTGGGGGCAGCATGGATGGTTTAAGGGTGCATGGGTGACATAGTACATGGTTAAATAGATTGGTGTCTCAACCCAGTTAAGTTTGTTATGCAGGCATAACAAATCTTCAATTGCATACCCTTTGGTTTCAAAATTGGATGAGGAGTTTGGCAAAATAATAATGACAGAAAAATAAAAAATTGCAGGCAAAATGAAATATTTACATCATTATTAGATCTTGACTAGAAATCTCAATTGGGAATTCCTTTTAAAAATTGAATATATCCTGTCACACTTCCAAACAGGTTGCCTTCACAAGTGGCGAAGGCTCATAAATCAAATAATGGAAAATTTAAGATGCCTATTCTTTGCAGGTCAATAGAATTGGGGTCCTAATTACCTATTTGATTTTGCTATTCATGATGGAGTTCAGAGATAGAAGAGAGAAGCATCCACGTTCCCCTACAGCCCCAAACAGCTCCCTCCTGATCTTACCTGCCCCAGCCTCCCATTTGCCCATTCCTATGTGTTTTGTATTTTGAATGTTTGTATTGCTATTAATTGAGCATTGTTAACAAGTTACTTTTTCATTTCAACTTTTGATGGAAAGGTTTGATACCTTGATTTTATTTTCCTAATTAGCTGTTGTCGTGTAATTGCATCGAATATAACTATATTTTATTTTATCGTTCATGGTGTAGAAAAGATTTTAGAGATGTGAGAGGGATTCACAAAATGAAGCAAATTTTAATATATACCATTAATTGCGTCTTTAATCCCCTTGAATCATTGTTTAAAACAAGGAGGTGATTAATTTTGCATGAGAATGGAACCTGTTAATGTCACAAGCTTCAACTAGTGCCATTCCTAAAGTCAACTAGTGCCATACTTCTTCCTTCAACTATGAAGTGTTTCCCTTCATATTTTATCAGGGATTGTTTTATAGAAAATGGCTGAGATGAGTTCCCTTCATATCTCTTCTCTGATTTCTGTTTAACAATTACTTTATTGATTTTCTATTGAAGCCTTTAGTCTTGTAAATTTGTTTTGATATAAAGACGTGTTCAAAAGTAGATGTAGAGTTTGTTAGTAGTTGCCAAATGGCTGACCATGTACCCACTGANTTTTTCAACTTTCAGAATAAGACGAGGCTCGTTTTTGACAACTACTACGGAATGTACTTCCCCTGGGGGTACTTGACCCACATTTGTACAGGGGTGCAGGCCTTTTCGTGTGAAAAGTCGCACGCGAGTGCCCAAACGCTCGCGTGATTTCGTTTGCGCGAGCGATCGCTCAGGTAAAGATTCACAAGCATGTTGATTCCCGGGGAAAGCATGATACACAGAAACAGAACCTCCATACGAACGAACGACTTTAAATGGAAAAAACCAATGTCTGCATCCAACGATAACGATAGTAGGAAAGGATTGATGCCAGTGGCGTAACGCAGTTTAGGGCACTAAGAGAACTTAGAGAACTAAGGGCCCCCGACCAAAAGGGGCCCAAAAAGAATTTTTTCGTAGGCTGAGCTTTGCGGCCATATGTGCAAAAAGACCATAACTCATTAAAAAAGTTTGCTAGCATGTAAGATTTTTCTTTATGTCTGTTTTCACAACTGTATGCGTTTCCTGCTTTGTGACTCATATACTGTATTTTATGTATTCTCTAAAGTTATCTAAATTCAGGAACTTCTGTCGTACATGATTTGAACTATGGTTTGCTTAGAAGATATTTGACACCACATTCACATGTGAATTCTTATGGCACCATCATCAGTATCTTCCACGTATAGGGCATTTTTCGATGTTCTAAAAAGCGTGGTCTCAAAAACTTTCTCATGAATACCCCCACACCCCCCTTAGAGCTGTATTGATCGCTTCTCTCATAGCCCCTGTAACGTGATCACTTCGTGGTCACTGCGTAAGGGCCCTACTCACACCAATTTCCTAATATAAGGGCCCCAAGTGTCTCCGTTGCGCCACTGATTGATGCATGTTGATTGATGAAATGAATCGATTGTATACAGGCCTATAAAAAGTCAAACAAACCTGATGCTTGGTGATAATATTTGTACAATCGGTGAACTCTTTGCCGACACTTTGATTCCCCCCTTGATTGTGGTTTCTTTGAGGATAATTCCTTGTCTTTTTGAGAGACTTTACACCAAATAAAATCTCTGTAAGTTTGTTCCCTTCTTTTAGCATTTTAAGCCCTATACATGATGTCGAAAGTATCTAGGATTTTAGTTCCCTTGCTGTTAGGATCAGTGTTTAAATTTCCGAACGGATCGCAACAAATTCTTAACAATCAT